>VDFB02047230.1:407067140-407281092 GCA_007258455.2 Sequoia sempervirens | reverse complement strand
TGGATCAACCACACATTACCAAATTGACCATCAAAGTGGATTACAAAAGATATCCCGAACCATCCATCTTAAGTAGTTATATAGGCCACCTAGAAAATCAAGTTGACATTGGCTCGTAACAATAAAAATAGAAATGCTATGTCTGAAAACTTGGAAAAAATGCAACAAGGTTCGCTAGTCGTTGATCTGGAAGAGAACAAGGATAAAAACAAGAACGAGGACCAAGGTATTTCAAAAAGGACCCATGCCAACCTTAAAAGTAAAGCGCCTCCTACTACCTAGATGGTTCAGATTTTAAAGAGAGGGGTTCAGGATATGAACGAGTTGGAAGCTGAGACTGCGGATTTATTAAAGACCCAAATTTAGTTGTTGCTGGCGTTTTGTCTAGTTTTTTGGTTATGTGGCCTTCACTGGCCTTTTTGGTAGCTGTTGACTTTTTTTGTTGTTGTTTTTACAACCTTTCTGCTTTTAGTGTTTTTAACGATCTTATCTTTAGTTTGTAAACTTTGTGGTTTCGGGTCCCTGTAAAACCCATTTTTTCCTCTTTAAAAAACAATAAAAATAGAAATGAAACAATATAATGATTTAATATAATTATTATTTTCTTTTAAATAAAATGTTATCACATCAATTTTATTCTAAGTATTATGTGGTTAGATAAGCACAAACTTTAATAAATCTAAAGAACTCTATGTATACAAAGTTGAACACTTCCTCTTCATAATTATACAATTCAAATTACATTGTGATTCAATTTAATTAATAAATATTTAATTTTTCAAAACATTTTGTATTACATCACATGCACGTTTTCTAGATATATTCATAGATCAACACATCCCACAAAAAATTATCCTAATTTTATTATTTTGATATTATTTATAAATAAAATTGCTGACACAAACCAAATAAATCATAGTAATATTTTAAAAGCAGGTAGGTACTACACTTGTTACTCTTCTTTCTAGATTTTCTAAAGTTTCTTTAAAAAAATCTTATTATTAAAATATTCCTCGACTAAACTCATATCACATAGGCAGAATATTCCCATTTAACACACGCTCCACGTTCTTCAGGAGACGGCTATAAAATATTAACACTAGAAAATATCAAAACTTCTGATAAATAAAATGAAATGGAGGACAACTTCATTACTTGATTCTCCGCCAGCTATCTTGTCGGGAATTTTTTATTGCATAGTCTTCCCACAATTTAAAATTCTCTTGTCCAATGTCTAGATGCTCTGATTAGTTTGCATTTTGCTTTATAAACTGTTTTATGATAAAACCAACTGTAACGCCTGCATATCTGGCTTTCTTTGTCTGTTTCCTGTTTGGAATATACTAGAAAAATTTCCGTGGCTTTCACTATACGGATCTTACAAATCTTGGTTCACTAAGAGAAGTTCAATAATCTATTAAATTTATAAATAAATAAATGGTTCAAAGTCAATAAGTCACCAAATGCGTAGATTGCATGATTCCTTTTTTGCATTTAGTAATTTAGAGAATGAGGAAGGGACTGCCCATCTAGAGACAAAGGTCATTTGACCTTCAAAAGGATAAACTTTTAGGTAGAATACTATCAATTTGAATATTGATAACATTGTTGATATTCTTGCTTCTCCGCCGTTTACATCATGAAATGGTTATGAGTTAAGATCTATTAAAATTGACCTATAAAGTAAGGGTATCTAGCTCTAAACGTGGGGAATGAACATTTGTAGTCTTATTAATATATCGACATGTGTCAATCTTTATATGTTTAAGATTTACGTCAAGACATCACAAAACATGGTTTTTTATAAGATTTTATTATAGTAAATGTACATTTCTCGCATGGTAGGAGTACACTATAGTTGACACCTCACAATCTAATCCTACAATCACAAGTTATGTCAAACATACATACATATTGATGTTTGCCTAAAACACATTAATGGTAGATAATCAAGCATATCCATAGACATCTTTATTAAAAGTATGCTACATCAATATAGTAAAACTAAAACTAGAAAAGTGGGAAAAAGAGCATCTTGGAAACATTTTTATACCAATCATAGAGCTAATAGGTTCCTTGTATGCCACCCTAAAAGTTAATTGTAGTGAACATTTTAAAATTAGTAATAAATATTAAAATATAACAAAAAATGTATTGTCAAAAATATGTGCAAGTCAAGATCTATAAATAGGTGCTTTATACAAATATTTACCCACATTTAAAGAATCATTGATGAAAAATACATAGAAAATTAACTAATGGGTGAAAAATGGAGGTGCCTTCAGGTGGTGAGGAGTCTTCGGTGTTGGGTTCGAGTGCAGAATTTTTGAATTTCCAATAGGTGGGAAAGGATGTTTTGAATCAAACCGGTGATAATGGTGGTGGGTTTGTTGCCTCTAAGGGTTTGGTTGGTGTGAGTGTTATTGTTGTTTTGTGAGGTGGGTCCTCTCTTTCGGAAAATAAGGACCCAATTCCTAGTTGTTTGAAAGTTTTGCATGATGGGACTTTTTTTTAATGAGGGGGGCCCTAAGGCCTCTCTCATGTTGGGAAGTGCATCATTTGGTTTCACATTTGAGTCTTTGGTCGTTGTTGCTAGTCAAATAATTAAAATTGCTTAGAGGCTTCTATTGATAATCTTAAATGGACAACTCTCTTTGGTGTGAAACCTAAAGGAAAAAGTTCATCTCTTATTTGTACTCATTCTGACCTGGGCATAGCTTCATCATAACATTTTGGTTCACTAGCATCAGTTAATAAAATAGAATACGAATAGGGAGAATTTTTTTTTGGAGGTCTACTTATCCTTGAAGATCCTCTAACATTCACTAGAGTTTGGGTATTTGTTGTTGCTGTTGTTGCGGAGCATGAGGAATCATTGGAAAATCATTATTCAGAGTATCATCCAACACTATATAATCATTTTCTTTCTTCTCATGCTACTGCAACTGATCTTTGTACAACACCTTCTCATTGAATATGACATCCCTGCTTCTTACAATTTTATGATTTTCAAAATCCCAAAGCCTATAATCAAATTCATCAATTCCATATCCAAAAACTATACACTTCTTTGATTTAGGTTCTAGCTTGGTTCTATTTTCATAATCTATATGTGCAAATGCTTCACAACTGAAGGTTTTGAGAAAATAATAACTCACCTTCTTACCTATCATGCTTCCTCTGGAATACTACGACCCAAAGGATTAGAAGGACCTCTATTAATCAAACAAACAACATTGTTTACAACCTTTTCCCACATGTTTAAAGGAAACCCAACATGCAATCTCATAGTTCGTGCACACTCCATTATTGTTCTATTCATGCACTCAACCACTCCATTTTCTTGTGGAGTCCTTGGAACCACTTTTTGCCTATGAATTCCATTAGAGAAACAATAATCTTCAAACTCTTTGCTGCAATATTCAGCTACCATTATCAGATCTAAGACATTTCAACTTTTTACCCATCTCATTCTCAACCACTTGCTTCTCCATTTTTTAAAAGTTTCAAATACATCATATTTCTGCCTAATAAAATAAATCCATACCTTTCTTGTTGCATCAATAAAAGTGACATAATACCGAGAGCCACCGAGAGAAGATACAGGTAAGTTGGTCCCCATACATCCGTATGCACAATTTCCAACTTCTCTTCTTTCTTTTGCTTCCCATCCTTGAGAAAACTAACTCTCTTTTGTTTTCCATACACATAACTTTCACATAAATGCATATTAACACATTTTAGACCTAGTTTAAAACTTTCTTTGAATGAAGCACTTTCATACCTTTTTCACACATGTGCTCAAGTCTATTATGCCACAGTGATGTTTCACCTGCAACAACTATCTGATTTTTTGCCTCTTAACCTATAACAACTATTCCTAAAACTGTTATAGAACTGACATCAACTACTATCAAACTTGCAACAACTGTTGTAGCTATTTTTTTCCAACAACTTCCTTGTTTGATTTTTATTTGCAATATCTAAAGTAGAAGGAACAATATGGTTTGTACAAAGATATAAGGTACCTACTTTCACACCATTTGCTACCACTAAGGCACCTTTTGTGACCTTCCAATTTTTATCACTGGGTATGTGCATGATCATCATGGAAAAAATAGGCCCTTAAGTGGCAAAAATTCAGAAAAATCAGAGTTAGACAACTTGCCATAAAAAATTGAATAAGTTATCTATATTATTTAAAAAATATGTGAGAATAGAATCTATATAAAATTGAATGTAGTTTCTAAACTACTATGTTTTTTTTTTTTTTAAATCTATTTGGTGGTCCCAGAAATTTGGTCACATTATTTAAATTTGGGAAAAATAAGAAGTAGGTGTTTGTCGACCACCTAACCAAATAAAATGATAATATTTTACTATGATTTTAGATATAAGTAGAGGACTCATATCCCAATGGTATATTATTTTTTTGTGATTTTTTCCAAGTAAATAATTAGTGTGAAAATATATAAAAGAAGTGTCACGACCACATATGGTCAAAACCATTCATTTTTTTAATCCTATAGTAGCAAAGCATAGAATGTGATCACATGTTTGATTCAAAAAAAATGTGATATCGTTGAAAATATAGATGTTTTTAGTGGAAACTATAAATTGGGAATTTGAGTAAATGATAATTCAAATAATGGAAAATCAATAATAATTATTTATTCTGAAGTTCAAAGTAAAAGAATAATTTATATTGGTGGAGAAAATTTGAGAATCTCCTTTAAAAACCATTTTTTGTTTCATCAATTTTGGGTAAAAAAATTAAATTGACCACATACCCTACATACCCATCATGTCAGCCTTTTGGCCCATCATGATCTGCATGTACCCCACTAAATGTAACAGCCTTCATCATCTAGTTGTCTTGTGGGAATTTAATTTGTAACTTTGGAACATGTCTTACCTCACGTAGTAGCCAATGATTCCCATTCTATAACTTAATCTTGATTCTTCCCTTTCCAACAATCTGACAGGGTTCGTTATCTCCTAAATAAACCAGCCCAAAATCCCCTTGGACACAATCAAGAAAATAACTTCTGTGGGGGGTAGCATGAAATGAAGCCCCTGAATCTAACACCCAAGAATCATCAGCATTATCAAGGGGAAAGAATCAAAGCATTACTCATGGTTATTACTTACCACATTTTCCTCTTTACTGCCTTCCTCTTTGTCTGCTTTAGTTTTTTAAGACCAACAATCTTTTTTTGAATGACTGGGCATACCACAGTACCGACAATCCTTCCTGTCTTTGGATTGAGACCTCCTATCCTTTGATTTACCTTGTGACTTACCACGACCTCCAAAATTCTTTTCTCTCTCCTTTGTTCTGCCCCTGCTTTCTGCATTCAAAACACTTCCTGATGTGGATGTACCACTTGAACTTTTCCTATAAATTTCCTTGCTCAAAATCACCTGCTTAAAAACATGAAATTTCAAGTATTTGAACAAAATTTTTTACCTAACAACCATTACCAAGCTATTCCAACTTTTAGGAAAAAAAAAAAAAATCAAAAGAGCCCTAACTTCTTCATCAAAGTTTACATTTATAGAAGTTAATTGAGTGGTAACCGTATTGAACTCATTTAAATGATCAACAACTGACCCACCTTATACCATTCTCATATTAAATAAATGCATCATAATAAATACCTTATTCGAAGTGGAAGGCTTTTCATATAACTTTTCCAGGGTTTGAATCAAATCTGTCATTGTCTTTGTTGTTGAAATATTAAATGCCATCGATTGTGCTAGGCATAAACGAATACTACCAAGTGCCTTTCTATCTAGAATATCCCACTCCTCATCAAACATTGTTGATGGTTTATTGGCTTTCCCTTCTAATGGCCGCCATAAATCCTTTTGATAAAGATAGTCTTCCATCTGCATATTCCATAACTGATAGTTATGCCCATTAAATTTTTCTACCTTCAACTTACCCTCATTTTCCATAACTCCCACTCAACCTTGAGGCCTTCCTGCAGAGGAAAACTGAACACAACCTACTCTAATACCACTTGTTAGTGTTTAGAAGGTAGATTTCTATTAGTTAAATGCTTATTTTTTTGTATTAAGTATAGAATGAGTAGAAAATACAAGTCATAAAGTTAGATTGTTCATCCCAATATCAGATGACTGTATCCCACATAACAAAATCTAGAACCCCCCTTTACAAAAGAGCAAAAAGAAACAACCAGCTTCAAAACCCCCTAGACTATCCCATTACAAAAAATATAGTTTGCCTCAGTTGAGTGCAACCAAAAGAGGTCCAACATATGTCTTGTAATAAAAAGAGATTAGCTACACCAAATATACATTATAAGATATACAAGTATAATTCGTTGAACATGCATATAAAAAACTATTATTGAACAAAAGGATATGCAAAAGGACTATCCATAGAGTGCACTAGTTAGCTCCATGATCACCACTCAAAATCACCAAAGCTTGTGCAACATATAATTCCTCTTCTGAAGGCCTATCATCCTGACTCTTGTTCTCAACTTTCTTATTCTGTCCCTCTGCAAGGTCTTGATGAAAAGCATGAAGAGACCTCATGAATACATCAACACCTGGATGCCCCTCTGGCCATAAGTGCCCATATCTCGCTTCCATTACGTCAATAGTAACCTACCTATTTTCAAAATAGCTCAAGAATTTTTCCATTGAGATAGCCACATTGATATAAACCTGCACATAGCAATGTTATAAAATATGAGTCTCAGGTAGAAGACTCAGTAAGCAACCTCTTTCTTCCCTGAAATTTATCTGCATTCCTTGCTTTCCAAGTAAGCCAAAGAATATTGGAGGAAAAGCACAACCAAAATAGCTTATCAGTTTTCCCCATCTTTGTATTATGAATAAACAAAATCTTCTCAGGCAACAACTGCCCATTGCATGCCCAAATATCTTGCTCATTACAGAAGATTTTCCAAATTTCCTTTGCAAAAATGCATTAAAAAAAGATATGGTTAAGTGTTCCAGGAACTCTAGACATAAATTGCACACTGTAATGTCATCAGCTTTGCACTTAAAGGAAAGTTTCTGTAAAATGAGGAGCCATCTAAAACATGCTTGTTTAGCTTCAATTTGTCTAACCCAGTTATTTTGATTTTTTTTTTCCATTGAATTCTATCCCATTGTAATTTCCAAGTTTGATTCAGGTGATTAGTCAAATCAAAGTGACCTGTTAGCATATTATAAAGTTCTTTAACCTTAACTAGTCTTTCTTATGTTAGAGTCGTTTCTCCATTGAAAATCTTTAAACTGTTTAGAATTATTTTTGGTTTTCACAGGAAATTTTATCTAGTTACAAGCCTCTCTTAGGACTATACATGTTCTCCAGTTAGAGGGGGGGAGGTTAAATTCAATATTCAACTCATTCCAACCATTCAATTTTCCATCTTTCAAAATATCACTGAAATGTCTAATGCCATTGATTGCCCATCATTTTGTAGAGCAGCCTTGGATTAGAGACAAGGGCCTCCCTTTGTGATGTAGATTCCACTAGATAGACCTATGAGACTAGATAGTCCCAAAATCCCCATTGATGAACTGGTGATTATCTAGATGCTTTTTCATCACCTCCTAGGCCTTCCAGATTGTCCTAAAAACATTGGACCCTACAGGTAACATGATCTCCTGGCTACTAAGAATATCACTGATAGAAAGGGACTTCCAATCCTTTGCACATTTAGGGACATCTCTAAGAATATTCTGTCGGATCAGGACTTTCCAAGGTTCCTCCCCTTCCGATGCACCTATAACCCATTTTGATGCAAGGGCTATGCCTCGGAGCTTTAAGTCTTTCAACCCCAGACCACCTTTAGATTTTTCAATGATGCCCCAATCCCAGTTAACAACATGCCTCTTTCTCTTCCCTTTCCCATCTGACCATAGAAAATCCCTTATTCTTTTCTGAATCTCATTAATTTGATATGAACTAAAGAACCACATAGAAGCAAAATAGATGTTGTAAGAAGAGAGAATCTTCTGACAGATTTGTATCTGGCCAACAAAAGAAAGGAATTTCCTATTCCACTTGGAAATTTTCTTTTCAATTTTATCCCGAATCCAAAGCCACATCACCTTCAAATCTGGTTCCACAACAAAGGGGATCCTAAGATATCTTACTAGTTTATGAGGACCACCCCATTGAAGCCCATACTTACTAATCCAATCCGAGGGTCTATTTGTCCAACCAAGCAACAAAGACTTAGAGGGGGCAAGCTTTGCACCCAAAGCCAAACAAAATATTTCCAATTTTCTCATTAGATTAGCAAAATTCCAATCCTCCATCAATGGAAGAATGGACTTGTATCATCAAAAAATTGGAGATTGAGAAGCTCATTTTCATCTGGCAGCTTGACTCCTCTTACCCTTGGAACTAAAATATTCTCTCTTAGAAGATAATGAAGAGCATCAGAGGCAATGACAAAAAGTGTCAGGGCCAAGGAGCAACCTTATCTTATTGACCTCACTAGAGGGATCTCCTGAGTGGGAACAACATTAACCTCAACCTAAGTAGAGGCATCTTGGAAGAGCGTTCTAACCATTTGACAGAAGGCATTAGGGAAACCAAAAGCTTCAAACATCAGAAGCAAAAAATCCCTTTCAACCCTATCATAAGCCTTTTCAAAGTCCAAGAGCATCATTTCTACATTCTGATTTGATGCTTTTGCCCAATTCAAGGCCTCTCAATTGGTGATCAAATTCTCAAGAATATACCTTCCCTTAATAAATCCATTATGTGTAGAATTTATTATGGAAGGAAGAATTATGGCTACCCTGTCAACCAAAATCTTGTAGTAAACATTTAAAAGAGTAATGGGCCTCCCGTTTTTTATCAGAGATCTATCACCATCTTTAGGAATTAGTTTGATCACCCCTTTATTTATTTTGTTACCAAGGGAACCCTTTTCAAAGGCTTCCTTGTACACTAGAGGAAGATCATCACAGATCCATTCCATAAAAGTTTTATAGAATTCAACTAGTAGTCCATCAACCCTGAGGGATTTATCATCCTTCAGAGAGAATAGCTTTTTTAAATTCCTCTAGGGTCACCTCTTTCCCCAACTCCTTTGCCATGTCATCACTGATATTCTTTGGGATAAGACTCTTAATATTCTCTCTAGCTTGAATATTGTCTCTCCTTTCCTTTTCTGAAGAGAAAAGTCCTTTATAGAACTAGAAGAAATGGCTCCTTATCTCATCTTCATTGGTCACTAGGGATCCATCCACAGAAATGAAGTCAATCTATTCTCTAGCCCATTTTTCTTTAATATACCTAAAAAAGAACTTGGTACCTTTATCCCCACTTTCCAACCAGTTCATCTTAGCTCTTACCTTTAGCCCTTTGATTCTAGAATTTTGGAGTCTTCTAAGCGAATCTTTGGCCATAGCCAGTTTATTTATAAGGGCTTCATTTGTGGGATTGGATTGCAGCTCAGTTTCAACTTGGAGAAGGTTGTCTTGGAGCAAGACCTCCTTTCTTCGACTGTCTTTAGCTTTTTTCCTCCCAATTGTCTGAAAAATAATTTTCCACCCTTTTGTGATCATTGACCATCTATCAATGGGAGAAATAGATTTGAACATCCATTTGTTAATTTTCCTAAGACACAAGATAGCATTCCTGTAGTCAACATCCTTTAGGAGATTGGTGTTTAGGAAGAAACTATTACTGTAGCCAACAACCTTAGGTACCCCATCCCTCAAGCAAAAAGTAGCCCTGATGGGATGATGATCTGAAAGAGTGAAGGGGAAAACCTCAAATTTGCATCCATCTTTAACCAGTGAGGCCGAGAAGAAATCCTTGCTGATATAGAATCTATCCAACATACCATAGATTCTTCTACCCCCTTTTTGAGAATTGCACCAAGTAAACTAGATTGCTCGAGTATCCTTCTTCTGACCTTCAATAGGGTCTTCAATCCTTAGTCTAGATTTCAGTCTCTGCCAATAGAACCTTTCATTTCCTTTCCAATCACAACCTGTTCCACCCCATTTATCCTCCTCCTTTTCCACAAAATTCAATTCTCCTCCAATAATCCAAGGGATATCTTGCAGTGAATAAAGCCAGTTCCAAAGCATGATCCTTTCTCTATAGTCATTGGGGACATAGATCGAGCATGCCCCAAAGCAGATTGTATCTTTCTTTATAATCACCCATACTACCCTATTGCAAGGGGAGACCCCAAAACTGGTCACATATTGGGCCCAATTGTTTGCAAGCAAGAGGGCAACACCCCCTTTACCTTTATCATGATTAGTAGTAAATTGTGAAGCATCTTTCCATATGACTCTTAGGCTTGTCTCAAGGGTGAAGCCAACAACCTTAACTTCTTGCAATAAGACAAATTCTTTCTCCTTTTTCTGAGTAATGAATCTCCTAACCACATGTTTCCTATCGGGGGTTTCAAGTCCCTAGACATTCCAGGAAATACAATTAACCTCCATTAGATTTGCTCACTAGGGGGGGTCCTTTGTCACTCCTAAAATTGTCAAAGCATTAGGAAGCCTGGTTTTTGCTTCCACTCTCTTTGCATTAGGGGGGATGATCCCACTAAGTTTCTTCCTCTTATCCTTCTTAGGCTAGGTGGGATCTTTATCCAGAGGTGATTTAATAGTATCTAGACCTTTCTTCTTCCTGTACCTCTGAGTCTTCCTCACAACAACCTCCATGGGGTTCTCCTCCCCATCAATGGTATCCTTAGTAGACAACAAACCTATATCATCTATAGAGTCCATGCCTGATTGTTAAGCAAAACCATCAGAGCTCATTAGTCTACCAATAAGGTTAGGAAGGTTCTTTGTCACATTAGGGATCATGATCTCACACACTTTCTCATTTCCCACAACAAAAGATATGGTTTTGTAAGTTCTATGGGTTTCTGATTTAATCCCCAAGCCCACATTAGGGAGGGGGTCTAGGCCAACATCACTGTTTTCAGTGGGTCCCTTATTCCAAAGTAAATCCAGATCCTGGAGACCATCCCTAGCTTCTAGAATTTTATTTTCAACCCTAGGGGTTTGAAATATCTTCTTACTACCCTCATCCAGTAGGCACCCTTCAAAATGAAGGTCCTCCTCATTACTTTCTTTAGATAATTTAGAATTAAAAGTGTAAATTTCTTTTTCACTATTTGATTTATTCTTTGTGTCATTAGAAGCTTTATTTTGTATCAGTTTTAGAAGAGCCAACTATTGCACATTCAATTTTAGATTACTTTCTAGCCTACCTGAGTTCCTTGGAACTTCAGGCATGGGTTCCTCATTCCCTTTCGAATGATCTTCATTCAAATTATTTCCTTCCTTTGAAATAAATATGTTCTAATTCAAAGAGGAGAGAGGATAAATTTTCTTCAACATTAGTTACCACATCATTATTCTTTACCAAATCAGAGTTTTCCTCTTGCGAGGGGTAGACCCTTATTAATTTATTGAGATTAGGGTTTGAAAATATTTCATCAAGTTGTTGTGGGGTGGGGCCAAACTGCGTCGAGTCCCCAACATTTTTATCATTATTTTATGCTCAACCATCCATTTTAGAGGCCTGTTTATTATTCCTACTGCTACCTTTATTCATCCCACCAGAGGCGGCTTTGAAATTTGTTCTATTTATTATTAGAGGACAGTTCCTTCTTATATGCCCTTCACACCTGCATAAATAGCAAGCATTGAGTCCTCCTAGGGCTTCGATTTCACAACAAACATTGCCGATTTTTAACCGTATTTCAAGAACTCCCGACAAATATTTACCCAGAGAAAGGGAAACCAAAACCCGAGCATCAAAATGAGGAATAGGGGTTCTGGTGTCATCAATTTTTAACACACTTCCATATGGTTCCAGCAAAAGCGGAACACATTTCCATAGCCAAGGCAGGACACATTTGATAGTTAACCATCGCAAGTTGGAGAGGGCTAGGACCTCCTCAACCATGGCCTCCAGATTCCAAGCCAGGGCTTGAAAAACCACCATGCCCACATTCCAAAATTGCTTTTTAATTACTTCCAACTGTGAATTATGGTTGTTGAAAAAAATAACATATAGAACCTTTTAAACCATACGACAGTAATAAAACTGAAACCTTAACTTTTTTTCCCACACATTAGAGAACCATTCTTCCAAATATTTCCTCACCGGAACCCTATTAGGGTTGAAAATCACGAAGAAAATGGTCATTTTTACCAGTCTATTATCCTCCTCTATAATAGCCTCATCCAAAGCGTTATTAGGAATCAAAATATCTTTAAGGGGAGAAAGCAAGGAATGCTTACCTTGTCTTTCTCCGCCATCTTCCTGGTCCACGTCGAGCTCTCCAAGTGAAAACTTGGCACTCACTGGTAAATTTCTTCTAGATCGCCTGCAACGAGATCTCGAAAAGATTTAGGGGAGTCATGATTGATAGATAGGATGGAGGCATTAATGCTTGAAACTCCCAGAGGATTCATATCCCTGACCATCAAGTCCAGATCCTTTATAATGAGAGAACATGCAGAATCACCCAGATCTAGCCGTCGACATAGGAGAATCGTCCCACAACACAGGTGAAATAAGAAGGAATGAACACCTCAGCGAAAACAAGACATTCCATAAGAGAACGAAAATTATTATCAAACGTGGAGGAGGGCCGAGCCTCCTCCATGGAAGGGGGAACTCACAAGCGCACAGACCAAACTTGTAGAGCACTTCAAACCCTCTCGAAAGCTTCGTTAAATGCAAATTTGAAAAATAAAATAGAGAAATAGAAAACCTAGAAAAATGAAAAGCAAAAGAACACAAAGATTTAACATGGTTCACCAAAAACAGGGCTACATCCACCAACAAGAGGGTTCAATATATATTAAACTTCCAATAAATAACTTTTACAAAGCAGGAAACAACCACTACAACCTACAACAATGTTTTTCTCCACGTTTTTGTACTGTTGTTTTTACACAACCTTTGTTGTGTGTACCCGTGATACTTCCTACGTTTTTCCAACCATAGAATAGAAATTTTTTTGCTAACATTTTTCATGACCTGTTGCCCTCAAAACTCTAATCTGAGTATTGGAATATGTTCCCACACATGTCCCATTAATTATAAATGAAGCGTGACCATTGGTTTTGTCTCATGCACCCAATAACGTGTTTTTTTTGGGGAAGTTACAATAACTATTTGCAATTGTCTTTTAAATAAATATTGTAACTAATCATTTCCAACATTTAATAATTGTTTGTAACTGATATTTTAAATACAAGTATAGCAAAAAAGATTTATTACATGCAAAAATTAGTTAATACTTAAGATAATGTTGAAGATTTTATCCAAGTTTGATTTGTCTCCATAACACAACAAAGGGAACTAAAGGGGACTCAATAGAGGTGTACTTTGAACCTCCATTTGAATTTGTGCCTAGTTTTAAGAAATATTCTAAGAAAAACCCCAACTCTCATGGTCTAGGGGCTCTCATACAGGTAATGAGGAAGAGGAGGTTACCCCTACCTTGAAGAGGAACATTTTGAAGTATGCTCAAGGTCCGAGTGAGGGTTTTTTGGAGGCTTGAAACCCCTTACTTGTTCTTAAAAGGAAGAGTTCTATTCTTGGTAAAGGAAGTGTTGAGGGTAAGAAGGATATGGGGAAGCCTGTTCACTCTTCTATGACTAAGAAGAAGAAGAAGTCTGGGACCTGTGAGGATGATGACGAAGGTAATATGGATGGTAAATCTCTTGGAGCTCAAGTGAAGGGAAGTTCGAGCCCTCGTTTACACATGTGAAGGAGGTCCTTAAACCTAGAATCAAGTTGATGGATGTGTATGATGAGGAACATGGGAAAGAGAAACATAAAGTAGTTCTGAAAGATGACATTCAACAAGAGAATCCGAGTACTCCTAATGTTAACTTTGTTGAAGATCTAAGTGTCTTTAACTATAATAGGGAGGAGATCTTTGATATCTTAGGCTTGGTGAAGCATGGAACTATCAATTATTTTAGATTATTTAAATGGTTCTTCATTGGGATAAACCAAATCAATGTTAAAGTCTGATCCCTAGTCAATAGGAATGACAAGAACTCCAAAGAGGATGGGTCCAAAATCCAAGAGGAGAAGATGGTGGAAATTCTCTAAGATGTGGCCACGGATGTGGGGGTCATGAAGAATGATTTTGAAACTTGGATTTTGGTGTTGGAGGAGAAGACTCTAAAAATGTATGAGAACTTTGAAAAATTGGTTAAGATAAGTGAAACAATGCTCAAGAATAATGCAAAAGGACTTAGCCTTCTTAACGAGAAAGTTAGAAATTGGAAAGGTCAAGAGATGTCTAGACTAGTGAAGGATGTTGCTATTGCTAATGGGGTTTGATGAAACATAAACATGAGTCTTTTTATAGAATTGGATTGAGTATCCATACTCATAACCAAGCTAAGAAACCTTTGGATATTCCTAGTAAAGATTTGTCACAAGACTTGGAGGCAACTAAAATTCTTAAAATCTTACAATAAACTGCTTTGTTTGTTGTATGTTTTATTGATATTTGGTTGCTTGTTTAGTCTGGTTCTTTCTTTAGCAACGTTACTTTTGTAGAGGGTTTCAGGTACCTTCAAAACTTGTTTTACCTTTAATTAAAAGAAAAATAAATATTATCAAAACATCAGATAAAGATAATGAACATGCCTCAAAAATCACATTATGTGCTAGGAAATGATATTGGATTTAGTTGACTAATCATTGATACAGGAGCATCTAGGGTCTGAGAGCGATCTTGCATTGATCTGTGTTATTCAACTCAATAAAGTCTGATCATGTTTCATCAACGAGACTGTAACCCATCAGTGGAATGATCCTTCCTGTTCCAGCGATTGACTGACAGTATTGGCGGAGGTTACAATTGTGGCTCATCAATGTGGAGTCCTCTTATCAGTAGGAAGATAGGTCCCATCTCCCTAATGGCCTGATCACTTGTGAGCTTGGCATTATGTTCTATCGGTGTGGGTGTGTACTTTCAGCAGGATTCTAACTTGGGTCTCCCCGATGGTCCGATCATTGTGACTCGGCAGTGTCAGTGGAGCCTCCTATGTCATTCCCCTAATGATTTGATGGTCTCCTAAGTGTGTAAGCATTCATCGTCAGGACTCCCTTGTATCGGTGGAGGGCGACTTGTGGTCTCCCTAATGAGGTAATAATGTGATGTTGATGTAGCATGGTGATATCAGCAGAAGGTGAACTATCTAGAGTTTGGGTGATATACCGGTAGTGATAGATACGTGGAGGTGTTCAACGACAATGATGGTCAAGAGAACTAGAGGTCGAGACGTGGTAAAGTGATATAGGATATTTCACATCGTTGTTGTGAAATATGATTTTATTGGCCAGTGTTCATTATGATGTAATGACTTGGATTTTCTGAGTGTCAATTGGATGAAAAGGGAAACTATGACATAAGGAATATGGAGCAACAAGGCTGACCTGGAGATCTTGTGAGAAATAAAAAGGCCATGGGAGAACATGTGTAGGGAGAGAGGGAAGAACAGAGAATAGAGAGGATCAGTCATAGGATATCTTTCAGTGAAGAAAAAAGTGATTAGTTCAAATTTTCCAATCGGTAGATGCCTGCAAGAAGCCAATGATGGAATGTTCTCTATAATCTGTAGTGATCATTAATAAAGGTCATTTCTTTTACTATGAAAGCCTGGTTGCGCATTGTTGTTTTGGTTGTAAGGGGAGAACACTTCATTAGTGGTATCAGAGCTAGGTTGTCTCGAGTCTATAATAGAGCGTTGAATGTGAGGCAGTTGCAGCAGGACTTGTGAGTGTGGGTTGAATCTAGAAGACCTAGGGGTGAAGAGTTGAGAAAATTTGTGGAAAGCATGTTTGTTGTAGGCATTAAAGAGAGTCTGTAACTGCTATCCTCCAATAGAGATAAATCTGGGTAAAAGGTGTAGAGTTCCTCCACTGAGAGAAGGTGGGTAGAGGAAGCATCTTCCAGGGTCTTTGTTGGGTAGAGGATGGTTGCACGAATGAGATACTTCTTGAAGTTGTGAATAGATCAGCGAATGTGAGGTAGTTCACATATGCAAACCTGAGGGTTTGAAGGTTTATTAGAGCATTGAGAGTGTGTGGGTAACATCTGAAGGTATTGAAGATTTGTAAATAGATCATCAAATGGGAGACCTAGTTTACATTTGTGAAACCCGAGGGTTAAGAATTTGTGTTGTTACAATTTGAGAGGCCTGGAAAGGGTATGCACAAGATCATCATGGAAAAAATATGCCCTTAAGTGGCAAAAAATTCACAAAAATTAGAATTAGGCAACTTGACGTAAAAAATTGAATAAGTTATCTATATTATTTAAAAAATATGTAAGAATATAATTTGTAGCAAATTGAATGTAGTTTCCAGACTACTAGGTTTATTTAAAAAAAATAAAAATCTATTTGGTAAAAATTTGAAATTTCAATGCAGTAGTACTTAAATTTCAGGGAAAAAATAAGTAGGTGTTTGTCTAACCACCCTAACCACAATAAAATGATAATATTATTTTATAATATTTTATATATAAGTAGAGGACTCGTGTCCCAATGTGATACATATTTTTTTGTAATTTTCTTCCAAGTAAATAATTAATTATGATTTTTTTATTACAACTTTTAAAAAATATAAAAACTCGTATGTCTGACCACCTTAACTTGGTCAAAACTTCATGAAATTCATTTTTTTTTTAATCCTATAGTATATGAAGCATAGAATGTGACACATGTTTTGGATTCAAAAAATGTGATATCGTTTGAAAGCTATAGATGTTTTTCAATCAACCTATCAATCAGGACTTTAGTCGTAATTCAAATAGAAAATGAATAATAATTACTTATGAAATTCAAAGTAAGGCATAATTTATATTGGTGGAAAGTTGAGAATTCCTTTAAAAACCCTTTTCATTTCATCAATTTTGGGTAAGGAAAAAGTCGTTAGCCACATATCCTACACATACCCATCATATCGCCACTTTTTGGCCATCATGATCCTGCACATACCCGAAAATGGAAAGGAGAAAGGGCATTGTCATTAGATGGATTCTAAGGATTCTCAGATTAGAGGAAATCAGAAGGAGATTGCGGGAAAGAGAATTGATAGAACTAAAGCAACAACTAAAAGAATTTGAGGACAAGGTTAGAGGATGGAAACAAAAGAAGACAAGAGCTGAAGATAAATTTTATCTTTCCAATGATGTTTTGACTGCAAGAACGCAAGAGGATGTAGTGGAGTGTCATGCATATGAAACCAAGGAAGAGGATGTGCAGGTTGAAGAACCAGAACCTGAAATTAAAGTATGTCTATTAGTAGACATGAAGGTTGAAGATGCAGAGGTTGTAGCAACAACAAAAGGGTTGACTGTGATGGAGGACCTTGAAGAAGAGGAAACCCAAGTGGCAATGGTTGAAAAAGGAATAATTGTAGTGGTAATAGAGAATAAGGTAATGTATGAGTCATATTACCCTTTTGAAGAAGAAGAAATTGATGATTATGGCTTTTCATAATTTTAGAATGAATACTGGTGGAAGATGAATTTTGTGAAAGGAGGCAGAAAGAGAGGAAGGGTGAAGGATGGCAGAGATGTTAAGTTACAGGGAAAATTGAGAACGAAGGGGCAGGTGAACAAGGCGGTGAGATGGATTTTGAATGAGCATCGGATCCACAAATGTTTATGAAACATTTCTTTCCTACCTTCGGTGTCTGATGTAGGAGCATCTAGGGTCTGAGAGCAATCTTGCATCAATATGTGTTATTCGACTCAATAAAGTCTGATCATGTTTCATTGATGGGATTGTAACCTGTTGGTGGTGATCCTTCCTATTCCGGCGATTGACCAACAGTATTGGCGGAGGTTACAATTGTGGCTCATCGACATGGAGTCATCTTATTGGTAGGACGATAGGTCCTGTCTCCCTGATGGCCTGATCACTTGTGAGCTTGACATTATGTTCTATCGGTGTGGGTGTGTACTTTCGGTGGGATTTTGACCTGGGTCTCCCTGATGGTCCTCGGTGTGACTTAGCGGCATTGGTGGAACCTCCTATGTCATTCTCTCGATGATCTGATGGTCTCCTCGGTGTGTAAGCATTTATCGTTGGTAATCCCTTGTATTAGTGGAAGGCGACTTGTGGTCTCCCTGATGAGGCAATAATGTGATGTTGATGTAGCATGGTGATATCAGTGGAAGGTGAACTGGAGTTTGGGCAATATACTGATAGTGATAGATACATGGAGGTGGTCAATGACAGTGATGGTCAAGCAAACTAGAGGTCGACATGTGGTAAAGCGATATAGGATATTTCACATCGTTGTTGTGAAATATGATTTTATTCTCCAGTGTTGATTACGATGTAACGATTTGGAGTTTATAACTATTGATTGGACAAAAAGGGCAACTACAACACAAGGAATATGGAACGACAAGGCTGACCTGGAGATCTTGTGAGAAATAAAAAGGCCACAGGAGAACATGTGTAGGGAGAGAGGGAAGAACAAAGAACAGAGAGGATCAATCATAGGATATCTTTCAGTGAAGAACAAAGTGATTAGTTCAAATCTACCAATTGGTAGATTCCTATAAGAAGCCAATGATGGCATGTTCTCTGTAATCTGTAGTGATCAATAATAAAGGTCATTTCTTTTACTATGCAAGCCTGGTTGCACATTGTTGTTCTGGTTGTAAGAGTAGAACCCTTCATCAATCATGAATTAAAAGAACAACAAAAAAAATTCAAGTACCACTGTTGACTCAATGGTGGGAGTTTGTAGCATGGGAATCCATGAAAAATGAAACCTTGTAACACCACCTATGTGGAAGGCCATCAAAATGACACAACAAAGCCCACTAGCAGGCAAAAAATCTTATTGGGAAATTTTAGACTTTTTGGAAAAGAGAATCAACATTGGAAAATTATTGAGAAGTTGTGCTCAGAGGGAAATCACTAGCAAACAAAAATATTTGGTGATGTAAATAGTGGGCAACTGGTATTGAAATAAAACTAGTATATATATCTTAAAATTAATCTATAAAATATATGCCGAGATATATCATTTTGGAGACCTATTTTATTTGTTTCTTAAAAAAATTGAAATACCATTAATGATTATGGTTACCTATTTAATTATGTAGTTGGGGTTAGAATTAGGTTCAATATTTTATTATTATCAATATTTTATTATTAATATCTTTATTTTTTATTTTTTTTAATATAAATAAATATTATTAACCAAATTCGAGAGAACTATCTAAAATTGATTTATTCAACTAAATTAGAAACTTAACAATTTTGATAATGTTTTGGATAAGGACAAGAATGTGATGGTGGATTTTTTTAAATAAATATTTCTAATATGTCTTGTGCTTTTTGGTTTTTTTAAAATAAATATATATTATTAACTCTGGTTTTTTTTTTTTGATAAGGATAAGACTATGCCTGTGGATTTTTCAGATAATTATTATGTTGTTTTTTTTTTAAATAAATAAATATTATTAAATGTCTATTTCTTTTTTGTTTTTCTTTCACGGATTGTGCTAGCCTCCTATAAGCACTGTGCTGCAATTGTAGGTTACACCTCTCAACATAAAAACCCAATCAAGGTTGCAATGAGGGTAGCTAGAAGGATAAAGAAGTCCTCAAAATTTAATAAAAAAATCATTGACACTAGAGGGTTGGTGATTAGTAAAAACAATGGGGAGTGCAAGAGATTAGCATCTGAGCAAGTGGAAACCGACATTGAAAAGCAACCAAAAACATAAAAAGGAATGCATGTAAAAAATAAATTTGTTAATTAAAAAAAATAGATTTTTGCTGCATGAAATCTTCACTAAAAATTCTAAATCAACACTAGAAAACACAATAAATGACCAAATTGCAAATATTTTGTTAGAAAAATAGATGGAGGTGGGTGATTTTTTTGTCAAGAATATATATGATGTCATATATTGTGTGGATATGTCTTGGAAAAAGAATACCTCAAATGATTTTGAGCCCTAATTTGAATGAAATGATAGTCAATATTAAGATATTTGGTCATTATGAATGCAATGGTGAGGTCCATTTGGCTCCATAGTGCACTAAATTTTCAGCTAAGACTAGATCTCTCAAAAAATAATTTTTTTTTGTAGATTTGAAGCTTTGATACTATGTTGGAGTTGGTCCCTCAAATCCACAACCCCCAAAGGTCACCTCCAATTAAACACCTATTACACAAAGAGAGAAAAACAAGAGTATGGAGACCAAAAAATGACTGATCCAAAAATATGAATCATATTGAATGTGCAAACTTCACTAATTGGTATAATACAATGAATAATTCCTTGTAAAAAGAAAACACAGATACAAAAAGCCACATGATCTAAATAAGCTTAAATACTAGATTGCTCTAACATTCCTAATTCTATCCAATACCTTCTTGTTTCCCTTGCTAATATCCCATTGCAGTATGGAGTCCTTCATTATATCCCCTTGATAATTTAACATTGATATCTCGACTATTTTATTCATTATACTATTGATTAAATTACCCTTACAATATTGTTCAACATTTGATTTTCATTTGGGAGGTTGGGCGGGTGCCACCCCACAAGAGAAGTGTGGTTGTGGTAAACACATCGGCAAGTGACGTGGTTTGGGGAAGTGCTGGCATGTGATTTTCGATGATGGGTTTTGGAGGCTTCCTAGGGAGGGTGATGTCATTATTTCCTTTTGTCATGTGAGCAATCTTGTCAAGTCTTTTCGGCGACCTTTCTTATTGCTACAGCCCACCACCCGGGTCATCATTTATGGTTATGGGTTGGTTTTTCTAGGTCCCTAAGAGCTAATTTATCGCCATTTCCTCTAGATTTCTTGAGGAAAGTTTTGTTTTGGTATGGGACACTTCATTATTTTGGTCTCAACTATGGAATTGGAGATGGGAGAAATAGTGACTCCTATTCAGCTGAGGAGCTCAAAGTGGCAGATGGCTTTTCTTGGCCCAATTACCTCACTTCGTCTAAGACACATAATTTTCCACCCAAATTACATAACCTTTGCAGCGGTGAAATGCGTGGTTGGTAAGGGTTTCATGGCGGAAGTGGAAGGCTATCGACTAGACTCATGCATTTCCTCCCATGTCCTAGCCGGTTTCCTGGATATTGGGGTCTCGAAGGCAGATGCTAGGGTGATTATGAAGCATCTTTTCATGATGGATTTGTTGGTGGGCTTAGAAGAAACACTAGTAGTGGCCTCGTTGGGTAAAGGTATCCCTCGGCCTCGTGATCTCAGCTTGTTGGAAGACTCAGATGCTCTAGTAAAATACTATCCCTTCCTTTTGGATTTGAGCGGTTTGGCTTTGGAGGAACATCATAGGCTGGCTGGTGCGGGTGCCGATTATTTGAAGAAGAAAATTCACCTAGTTGCTATGTCAAACTTAGCTTGGAAGCATGAATTCCAAGTGTTCGCCCAAAAGAATGTTTGGTAATGGGGCAGTGGGTTTTGGTTTTGTGGTCTCAATGGTTATGGTATATGTCTTGTTTGGGTCTATGCATGGCTATATGTTTTTTGTTCAGTGTAATGGTAATGAATTGTAGGTGTTTGTGTCGGGGGATTGGTGGGTTTCGACCCAGTATGGCTTATATGGCAGTCTTTTTGGTGTCTAGGGTTGTAATGCAGGATGCGTCTAGTGTAGTAGTGCAGGAATTTGTTCTATGCTGCCCATAGTTAGGGGCTTGGACTTTGTAAACTTTTTTTGAAAATCAATATAAATCTTATATTACCCATAAAAAAAAAAAACATTTGATTTTTATTGTGGAAGGTATGTTGAGCCCTGATTCTAGAGAGGTGCAACAATAATGGATAAGCAATGATTGTGGTAGTTATTAGGTTACCACAAACCTTCACATATATTCCGTTAGATTGACTATTACATCTATTCTTAAGCAATATGTATGAAAGTAGTTAAAATTTCTACTTACATTAATTGTGCAATGGGCAAGAAAAAAATATAGTAAGGGATGTCCATATTCATTCCAAAATCAATAGTTATCACACCTAACCTAACCCACTTGTAACATTGGCAAGTGATGATGTGTTTTCTTGAAGCATAGGGTGCTCTATATCCCATCTCATAATGGAGACATTTGTTTTGTGTGTGCCCCTCCGTAGAAGAGGTAACACAAATTCTTTTCTATGATATTTGTTGGTTGTGATTGTTCTTCACCTTCTCCCTTAGGCTCAATTTGGCTAACTTTTGCCAAATCTCATGTAGCTTTGATTTCATTGATCTTTATTCTCTTTTCTCCATGGTGGTTCTTCCCTTTTCTCTATGGTTCTTCTTTCACCTGTTATACTGATTCCAATGCTTTTGTAGTATTCCTAGAATACTTTCCCATCCATGGATGCTCTTAGTTATGGCACCGTCCTTGACACAATACATTGAGCCCCTTATTTCTCATTTGGTGTTTCCTCTAACTTCTACACTATTGCCTTATATCATTAGTCAAATTCTCTTACTAATTTATTCTGATTTTGCACCAAATCTCTCATTGTATTCACATTTTATGTGGGTAAATTCGATATGGAAGCCATTTTCAAACGTTGCCTTCAATATTTTCTAGGACAAATTATGGTTAGGGCACATTTTCATGGGTCATCTCAGAGTTTTGTCCCTTAAGTACTGCTCCTACCAAGTCAAAGAGATTTACTCTAAGGATCAATTTTATGGAACCTCCTCCAATATGATTCAAAAGCAAATATATATCCTTTAGCTTCCTTGTTTTCTTTACCCAACATAGGTATCTTCTCCAGTTGTTGGCCATTGTTGGACAATTAAATCCTAATCGGGCTGCCTCAATTACTCAATGGAAAAAGGCAAGTGGTAACATAGTTGGGAATAATGTAGCATGGCCACTTGGAATCTACGCGTTTGGGCACTTGTTGTTTTTGAATCTCTTATTTGTCTAAGAAGATTTTGTTTTGACATATACAAATTTAATAGATTATTCAACTTTTCTCAGTAAAAGGAAGATCTGTAAGATCCGTATAGTGAAAGCCACAGAACATTTTCTTTTATATGATTTAAGGTTTAGAATCTTGGATACGTATTATTACAGAAATCATTCGAAACAAATAAAGGCAAATGTCAGGTTGTCTCATAAAGCAGTTTAGTGCATGTGAATAAAGCAACATGCAAACTATTTACAGCACGAAATCAGAGCATCTAAACAGTGGAGATTATCATGAGTATGGTTGGAGAAGAGAATGGTATTGTGTCGAAGACTGTAATAAAAAAATCCTGACAAGATAGCAGGTGGAGAATCAAATTAAAATAATGGAAGCAAGTAATGAAGTTGTCGACCATTTCATATTTCATTTTTTAATCAAAAGTTTTGAAAAATTAATGGCAAGTGCTATTATTTTATACCACCCTCTTGTGCGACGTGAACCATGGGTTAAATGGAAATATTCTCCCCATGTGATATGAATTTTGTCGAATAATATTTTAATAATATGATTTTTTAAAGAGAGTTGTTTACAGTAGTTTAAAAATATCTAGAGATAAGAGCAATAAAGTGTAGTCCCTGCTTTTTTTTTCTAAATAAATGTTTTTTATTAATTAAAAGATAGTATTATATATAGAAAAGGTGGGTCACATTTCTAAAATTTAAATAAAGAAGAATCTAGAATAACAAAAATAAACAAGTCGTTAAATGACAAGAGTAGCAGTTAGAAAGGGGGGTCTTGGTCATTTGATTTGCCCCGTATATCAATAAGGTCTAGAGTGATATCAAGGAGTTCCCATCCATCATTGTCATCTTCATACTATTTTCTTTTGTCAAGTAGTTGAATGTCATGAACAAACAATATAACAAGAATGAGACAAAATATTATTATGATTTTTTTGGTTTTTGTCAACAAATTAATTTATAAACAATATCACAATAAATAAATTTAGATAACTATGCATTTTTATTCCTAAATAAATATGTGTATTTAAAATAATAAAACATACTATAAAAAAATATTATTTTTTAAATAAAATTATATGGTAACATAATTTGAACTATATAACCATGAAAAAGAAACATTCAACTTTACATATATAGAACCCTTTGATACTAGACATGAATTTTTTTTATTCACGTAATAGCATATTACTCATGATAAACATATCTATGATCATATTTATTTAGGGGAAAATTTATTTATTTTTATTATTGTCATAAATCAAGTTCAACTTGATTTTATAGGTAGAATATATAAACAATTTGGAACATCTATTCTATCCCTTTTATAATGTGGTTGATACATTTAGTTTAATGAATAGTTTTAGATGTTTTCTCAACATGTTGGGTTTAGTTTATAGAAATAAATTATATGTAATTAAATGGTATCACAATAATACCATGAGGAAGAGTAAAATTCTCTCTAAATAAATTTATTTAGATTAATTAAATAAATGTAATCAATTAAGCATCCAAATTATTTTAGATAATAGAGTTAGGAATGAAAATTAAACTAAGGTAAATGTGAATTAAATAGGAGGTCAAAAAGGCTTAGGTCTAGGATTAATGATGTCAAAATACTAAAGTTATTTTTGTTCTTAATCAATTTACCCTATCATGAAATTATCTTCTTCAATTTGTTGGATGTCTTATAGTTTAATTTTGCAAAGAAAATACTGACTCAATTCCAAGCCCTACATGGTCAATCTCAACTACCACAAACTTCAACTACAATGTGGGGTTGATCTAAAATGTGTTGGAGTGATATGAGAAAATGTATGCCTAAAAAATGTTCACCTTCACCTTCATACTGTAGCATCTTAAATTTTCACCCTTGACAATTTCACACTATGTTTTTCTCCCCCTTAAGTTATTGGACCTAAGTGTACACCTAATGATGAAGGGTACTCCCCCTTACAATCTAAAACTCACAAAAACAACAAATAATGGTACAAAAAAAATACAAGGAAAGCAAATATTTTCTATTATCACTGAAATGCAAATGGAATTACAATTTTATATTTTCCATCACATGAGCATTTTGATTACATAAATCTGCAAATCTGCAAATCAGAGCCACCATCTACTCTGCTCTGGCCTCCTCTCTATAGTCCCCCTTTACATCCTTTATTTGGAAGGTGTAACCACCCTAGAATCTTCTGGAAAGTGTAACCGGCCTAGAATCTTCTAGAAAGTGTAACTTCCTTAGGAAGATATTTTGAAATTTTATTAATTTTGGTATTACAACTTTGTGGGGTCATAACTTTTGATCCAACTATTGGATTTTCTATTATAATACCTTTTCAGAAAGCTCTTGAGAAATCTTCCGCTAGAAAGCATGGCCTAAAGACCAATTACTTTCATTTTCCACCAATTTTTAGACTCATTTGGAGCCTCTAAGTGCCTCAAAATTGACTCCGAAGATTTTTACTAGGATTTTCAAAAATTAAAATTTTAAGATCGCTCAAATGACAAATAGTATTGAAGTGATTTCTTCACCATTGGCTTCAATTTACCATTCTGGAGGTTTGTGTAACATTTAGTGTCCAATTGTGCATAAATGCAAACTTACTAAAGTAGTAACCTTGCCAAATTTGGCCCCTATTGAAAAGAAACAACATTTTTTTTGGGTAATGCAAGATTGGTCTGACATCCTGGACGCTCATGCATCAGACATCCAGGGTAATTTGAAAAGTGACCCTGTCACTTCTTAGGGGTTAGAGGGAAACCAAGACAATTAACCTCAACCTCAGATAACCATGATGAGTCTTTAGCAGGCCTTCCTCTCCATTTCATGAAGTACTCTACATATTGCTCGTTTCTTGTGCTTCTAGCCACATGACTATCCAAGATTTCTTCTATCTCTTCCTTCTCTGAACTAGGTGCTAGAATTTTCAACAGTTCACTTATCGGTCCCTCCTCTAGATCTCCTTCATGATACTTTGTCAAATCAGCAATTTGTTGAACACATGAGAAATGTTTATTCCACTAGGAAACTCTACCTCATAAGCATTTATTGAATCATGCTTCTTCAGGATCTTGCATGTTCCAAACTTCTTCATCTTCAACTTGTTGTATGTACCAACTAGAAACCTTTGCTTTTGCAAATGAACCATAACTTCATCTCCTACTTGGAACTCCTTATACCTCCTTTTATGATCCGCCTTAGCCTTATACTGAGAGTTCATCTTATTGATATGCTTCTTCACCTTATCATGCAAATTCTTTAGGTGCTTAGCAAAATCTTTAGCCTCAACACTACTCTTCTCTCCTTTATCCATATTTCTCAATTCAGAAGCATTCCTCAGACTACTCCCATATACAATCTAGAATGGTGATTTACCAGTGCTCCTATTGACAAAATTGTTATAGGAAAATTTTTCCTATGGAAAAATCAAATCTCATCCCTTTGGTTTATCTCCTACTAAGCATCTTAGCAGGTTACCTAAACTCCTATTGACCACCTCTATTTTTCCATCAGTCTGTGGATGGTGAGCAAAGTTGAACTTCAAATATTTCTTCTTCTTCTTCTTCCATAATGTTCTCTAGAAATAACCAACAAATTTGGTATCTTTGTCTGAAACTATACTCTTTGGTAGACCATGTAGTCTCACCATCTCTCTGAAAAAAAACTCTGCAACATGAACATTATCACTGGTCTTATGACATGGAATGAAATGTACCATCTTTGAAAATCTATTCACTAGCACAAATATGGAATCATTCCCTCTATGTGTCCTCGGCAAGCCAAGAACAAAATCCATGCTAATATCCTCCCATGGCCTCTCAGGTACAGGTAATGGTTGATAAAATCCAATATTCTGACTTGTTCCTTTCGCCATCTGACATACTCTACAACTTTGTACAAACTTCTTCACATCTTGTTGTAACTGTGGCTAATAATAATTCTCATTGACAAGAGCAATGGTCTTATCTCGACCAAAATTTCTAGCTAATCCTCCACTTGATGCTTCTCCTTGATTAGATTCTCTCTCATAGAAATACTTGGAATGCACAATTGGCTTCCTCTAAACAACATCCCATATTGGATTAAGAAATCCAACCATCTTGTCCTATCCAATGTAATAGGTTCCAAACAAGCTTTCCAAGCTTTTGCAAAGTCTGGATCTTTAGGATACAAACTCTCGAGTTCATTGAACCCAACAACCTCTATATTCATTTCTATCAATTTTTTTCTCCTTCTACTCAAGGCATTTGCAACTCTATTTGACCTTCCACTCATGTCCTTCAAGACAAAGGTATAACTCTGCAAAAACTCAACCCACTTTAAGTTCCTTTGATTTAACTTTCCTTGATTATTTAGATACTACAAAGCCTGGTGATTAGTATATAAAATAAATTCTTTTGGCAACAAATAGTGTCTCCATTTCTTCAAAGCCTGAACTATAGCATAAAACTCCTAAACATAGACAAAATATTTCTTCTTGGCATTGTTGAGAAGTGCTAAAACACCCATCAAATGAATTGCTTGGAATGCCTCAGTCGGTTCATGTGATTTTCTGATAATCATAGGTTAGCCTTGCGTATGTTAAGTTGGAGTGAGATTGGATCCTTAAATGAAGTTTGTGAAATTTTGAAATGATGTTCTATGCTGCAAGTTCAGGAGAATAGTCTAAAACTCCATCTTTGACATCAGATTTGGCTTTATGATCTAATACTAGAACTTGGTTTTAACTTCTACTTCAAAGAAAGGTCAAAGGGGAAGGGAAAGGTAAGAGTTCCTAGACCTGCAACTACCAATGAGCAATGATAATGGAGGATGCTACAGTGGAAAACCTTCCTGAAACTAAGTTCCACTTAACCAAATAAGCTAACAGTATCATGAAACTAGTGCTATCTTCTAAGGCCTACAGATTTTCAACTGTTCATTCACCATAAAGCATGAATAAAAGATGAGTTTTAAGTGCAACAATGAATTTATGTTCTTGGACTAGCTTTACACTGTTGTTTATCATCAACAAACAACAAAAAGCATGAACAAGGAAGGGCATAAACACAACAGTATTCATCAACAACAATGAACAACATTCACTAAACTACTAAAAGCATGCAAAATACACAAAACAAAAAACAAAATCTACTCAAATCTATCAACTATGAGGAGATGAACAATGAAACATGAGAGAAAATCAAGAATCCACCAAAAGCAATGAATTTCTATTAAAATTTCAGTAGCATGTCATTACAAGAACTGAACTCTCTCTTTGAAAATGAGAGGAGACCCCCTATTTATAGTTTTCCAAAAGAAAAATTAATGGCCAAGATTCATTACAAATTAGGGTCTCACCTACCCCCAATATTTCTCAATTTAAAATACATTCTTTGGCTTTTCCCTATTTTGTCCTCTAGTGGCTTGGTACTAGAACACTTTTGTCCTGTAGTGGTTTTCCCTTTTCGGTGCAGCTACACTATGAGGAGTTCATCATTAATGATAGGCTTTCCTTGATTCTTCTAGATAGTGGCATACTCCAAAAAAAATTATATCAGTGCCTAAAGTCTATTCCATTTCATGATATCCGACTGGAGCACTTGGAAGGTCAGCTTCCTGGTTTTTCCTATGATCAACTCCCAATTCTTTGTACACTTAGGTGTGTTCTTGATCACCTGCTCTGACTAGGCGAAGGATAGAGCAACAAAATTGGTGAAGTCCAGTGTCAATGAATCTATGGCCCCTTTCTCCATTTTCTTGTGGAAATATGGCCTGATCTTTTCCGGATCCAGCTCCACAGTGGGCATATCATAATTTTTCATAAGCTTCAGACACTCCTCCCAGTCCATCCTATGTTCCTTGACCCATTCAAGGTCAAGTTCTAGTTCATGGAACACTCTCTGGAGGACGTCTCTTCTATGATCTAGGCCCATCTTCCACGTCTCCAGCAGCCAATGGTCATCCCTCACTAGGGTCAACTCCTTCTCCCAGGTCTTCTCAGGCATTTTGAGGATAACCTTGAGCTTAGGATATGTACTCCTATATAATTCAAGGAAGTTATTACAAATTCTATTTGTTCCTTCAAGCTGCTTCTATACTTCTCAAAACTTGTTGGTTGTTCGAACAACATGGCCAATATCCATGTCACCATTGTACAACACCCATTTGAACCAATCTGAGGTAGCCATGGTCCAATTCCTCTTTTTCTCCATCTTGGAGAATTCATCTTGAGATAGCAACTGGAGTGCTGAGGATGTAACTTCAGGGCTTCTTCCTATAGGGAAATCCACTGCTGAATGTAGGCACTGAGGTTCACCACTTGGGCCATCACTTCCTCCTTGGAGGATTGGTATTTGTTCATTTGTACTATTATTGTGACTACCGACCCCTGAGATACATTAATTTTCTGCTCCCTCATAGCAGTGCCCAGGCTGATGGTTGAGACATTGTAACTAACCCCTTCTCCTTTTTTTGTTATTTGGGTGGCGATCTGTACAGTTCTTGATCCAGATGCATCAACTATTATGTGGGAGAAAATATTTGGTTTCTTTTCTTTTCTTGACTTCGTTTGTGCTTGTGCCAAGATCACCTCAAGCCTGGCCTTTGGATCCATGAGGATGGGGGATTTATTTTTTAGCTGCTTATGTAGCCAATCAAGCATCTAAGACTCCAATTTTGGTGAATCATGATCACCTTCCTCCTTCTGCTCAAGTTGGGGCTGCTTTTCTTCATGACCAGGGACTTCGAGCTCTATTCTCTCTTCTTCCTCATCTGAGTCCTGGATTAGTATGGCCTTTTCCTTTTCTAGCTTGGTAGTAGCTACATTCTCTTCAATGATAACCTCTGTCAGTGGCACCTTCTCTACTTCTTACTTGAGCTTTTCGTGGTATTTTGGCTCGAGGCTTTTTCTTAGCTTGGCTTCTTCTTCAGGCCTATTTTTGTCTTCTTCTTCTGAGTCAGCCCCCTCCTCTTCCTTTTCTTTCTCGAGAGGTATTTCTTCTTCCATAATAGGACCCTTATCTTGCCCAACCAATGGAGGCTCTCCCGTCATCTTTGTCTTGTCATCTATGTCATCTCTTTCCTCGAAGGGCTTCCTTTCGTGTTCAACTTCTTCACCGACATCATTGAGCTATTGTAATAGCTCCTCCTTTAGCTCTTGATCTGAGGTCTCAACTATGTACCTCTCATTAAGCGCCTCTATATCTTCCTCTAAAGATTGTGACTCCTTTTCCTCTTCATAGGACACCTCATCTATAGTCACATTTATTCATCCTTTAAGATGCTCATAATAGTCATCTTTGAATGGATCCTCAGACTCCTCAACTATTTCCTTGGGAGCCTCCCTCTGTCGTCTCTCCATTTCTTCTGATATTTGTAGTGTATCCTCCATTTTTGGTGGCTCTATGAGAGGAGGGACAGGGAGGCTAGCTACAACTTGGGCCATCATAGCTTGTACTACAAGATTCATTAATACCCCAAAGAGTTCCATGGGTATGTTTTGCATGTGTCTCACAAAGGCCTCCGGTAAAGTGAGGGAGGGCATAGTTGTAGCAGCTACAAGAATTGTAGTAGAAGGAGATAATGAGGAGGATGACAGTGGAGAGGTTGAAGTGGAAGAGGAATCTTGCACCAGGATGGGAGTCATAGGAAAAGTGGAAGCCAAGTGGACAAAGATGTCCATGGTGGGTGGGGATGAGACTGGCAGTGTCTGAAATGTGGGAGGAGGAGGAGTAGTAATGGCAGTAGCACTAGGAATAGCAGAGGCGACAAGTGGCAATTGTGGGTGCTTAGCCTCTTCTTCACCTTCATGTTGAGGGTCTTCTTGGATTGTGGGAATCTTAGTAAAACCTCCTGATTTCTTTTCCTTTTTGGAGGATTCCCCCTTTGCAGCCTTTCTTGAGTAAACCTTATGTTTATGCTATCGCTCTGATACTACATTCATCTTTCTTGATCTTATCGCTGGAGGAGATTTTGGGGTTTCCTCAATTGGAGCAGTAGTTGTACCATTGTCAGTCTCACTCTCGATTCATACTCAAGCTCACCATATGTTAATGTAACCCCTTGTAGCTTTAACTAAGTGATCTAAGCATCAATCCACTGTTTGGTCCTGTTCTCCACTGGCTTTGTAAAAATATCGAGGTCATTGACCTCTTCTTCATTCCAATGTATCAGCGGTAATGGCAAGTTAGAAACATCATCAAATATCAAATACAAAATGGTGTCGTCATCTTCCATGATTTGATTAGGCACTGGGAAAACATTGATTGACTTCACAAATTGGGTGGTCATATGCATGTAGTGCCACATGCGCACCTCCTTATCATCTTGAAAATTTTCCCTAAAATATTCAATGTTGGGTAGGTGGGCGTATTATTTTCTAACAAACTTCTTTAGTTTGCAGTCATAAGGATCCATTCTAGGTCTAGCTGTGTGGAGATCCAAATTATACTCAATTATTTCCTTCTCTAAGTATTTTGCGGATTGAGATGCGGGAATAACATACATACCTTAACCAAAGGTGAGAGGGTAGGGAATTCCTGCCTTGTGCTTATTGCTCAACAGAGTATGATCATCCTAAATTTGTTAGGAGACTTCTAATATGACCATCCAGTCATTCGGGTACCAGGGAAGCTTGTAAGGCTTCTCAAAGAAGCCCTCTACTCTGATATAAGTAAACGTCGGGAACTATATAAACAGGTACCTAAATCTATGAATGAATACACGAGCATTGTGCGAAACCCTTCTTTCAGAATACTTTCTAAGAAGTCGGATGACGTGTCTGATAAAGGAATCATTTACTGTATGATACTCCTTGAAGTTTCGGTATTGAAGTTGTGGGTTCCTATCATATACTTTCAACTCCCTTCCTGGAGTTGGGCTTTGTGCAACAAATAGGCCCTTGTAAAGGAACGACTCTACCAGGAGGTACACCAAGTAGGAAGTCATATAGAATTGCAACGTCTTTTTCACAACCATGAACTGATTATGAAAGTTGACGTTGATCATTTTCACTCAGTGGAACTTTGCTTTCCCTCTAATGATCTCCTCTATAAAATAGAACACCCATTCTTGAAAATAGGGAGCAGTAGGAATGCCCATTACCCTACTCAGGAGAATCACCAGATCATGGTAGTCCTTATAGAAGTCATTGCAGAACAGCTCCTAGGGGACATTAGCAACACTGCCCCTCTTCTCTTTCAACCAGTTTTGGTTGATAAAATTTTTGCATCCCAAAGGGTTGACCTTCCACATATTTTCTACATACTCCTGTGTATATTCCATAGGGTCGAACGTAGGAATATGAAATGTTTTGCCTATGGATTTGGCAGAAAAATCTGCCAACACCCTGCCCTCATGATCAATGATCTTCCTACTGCCTACATGGTAGGCCTCTTTGCATGCCATTACTAGATTAGGGGCCACTAGAGCAGGAGGAAAACCATCTGCCTTAGCTAAACCACTCTTTCAAATCTTTCTGGCATTGTTGGTGGTTGTGTTGATTAAGACCCTTTGCTAGAACTCATCTATGTCAATGTATCCAAGGTTAGTATCTGAGACCGTGTCCCAACCAATGGTGACTTTGGAGGTGATATCCACCCCTAAAATTGATATTTCATCTGGTCTTTGTCTTCTTTTCCTCTCGGTACCTTAGCTGATGCCTTCCCTTTTTCCTTCTCTGTGGATGCTCTCGATGGTCCCGCAACCTATTCCATGAGTGATATCAAGGGGCTCCCATCCATCATTGTCATCTTCGTACTTGTTTCTTTTTTCAAGTAGTTGAATGTCATGAACAAACAATGTAACAAGAATGAGACAAAATATTATTATGATTTTTTTGGTTTTTGTCAACAAATTAATTTATAAATAATGTCATAATAATTTCTTTTAGATAAAATGTTGTACATATTTATTCCTAAATAAATATAAATGCATATTTAAAATAATAAAACATACTTTAAAAAATTAAATATTCAATATAAAATATTATTCTTTCTCAAAATAAAATTAAATGGTAACATAATTTGAACTGTATAACCATGAAAAAGAGGTGTTTGAAACTTTACATATATAGAGCCCTTTGATACTAGACATGTGAAAATTTTATGTTTACCTAATAACTTATTACTCATGATAAGATTATCTATGATCATATTTATTTAAGGGAAATTTATTTATTTTATTATTATTATAAATCAAGTTCAACTTGATTTTATAGGTAGAATATATGAACAATTTGGAACATCTATTCTATCCCACTTTTATAATGTAGTTGACACATTTAATTTAATGAATAGTTTTAGATGTTTGTACAACATGTTGGCTTTATTTTATAGAAATTAATTATATGTAGTTAAATGGAATCACAATAATATCATGAGGGAGAATAAAATTCTTTTTACATAAATTTATTTAGGTTAATTAAATAAGTGAAATTAATTAAGCATGTAAATTAATTTATATAATAGAGTTAGGATTGAAAATTAAACTAAGGTAAATGTGAATTAAATAGAAGGTCAAAAAGGCTTAGGTCTAGGATTAATGATGAAATACTAAAGCTATTTTTTTTCTTAATCAATTTACCAATATCATGAAATTATCTTCTTCAATTTGTTGGATGTCTTATAGTTTAATTTTGCAAAGAAAATACTGCCTCAATTCCAAGCCCTATAGGGTCAGTCTCAACTACCACAAATTTCATCTACAATGTGGGGTTGATATAAAATGTGTTTGAGTGATATGAGAAAATGTATGCCTAAAAAATGTTCACCTTCACCTTCATACTATAGCATCGTAAATTGTCACCCTTGACAATTTCACACTATGTTTTGCTCCCCCTTAAGTTATTGGACCTAAGTGTACACCTAATTTCCTAAATTATGCATTCTTTGGCCCATTTTAACAATTACAGACAAATTGCAAGAGGAAAAAAAAATCATGAACATCTAATACTTTGCCCTTGATACCTTAATTTCTAGAAAATAGGGTTGGGACACATACACCCAGGGTGAATTAGTCACTCTATTTTGGCTCCAAATTCAAATATGTCAGTGTCAACATTTTATTATTTGAAATTCAAAAGTTCAAAGTTGGCTATCAAGATTTAATTAATGGGATATTAGAATAATTGTATATAAATACCTAGTTATCACATCATTTGAAAAAAGTGAAATGATTGAAAAATAATTATTGTCAAGAGCATTATCAAGAAAATCAATCAAGAAAGATCTAAGCCTTGAGGATAGTTGTATGACTTCAGTCCTTCAAGGAAGTCATTTAAGGGTGGTGAGTTGCAACACTTTATTGATTCATCTTTCCTTCTTATCATTTATTCATTTATCATTAACATTTCCATTGTGGAAGTGGAAACACTAACATAGGTTTGACTAAGGCAAGCCCCTAAATGACACAACTCTTCCTCTCTCTTTGAATGTGCAGGTTCTAGGTTTGGAGGAGATTGGAAGAAGTTTGAAGATCAATTACCCATTGTTGCAATCAAAACCCCACATCTAGACAACTTGAACAAAAACTCACTTACAAAAATATCAAACAGTGATCCAAAAAAATTATAGATGGAAATAGAAAGCTTTGATATGACACTAGAGGACTGTGAAAATAGATCTAAAATCCTGAGCTACAAGGAAACATACACCCAAGGAAAATTAGTCCTCCATTTTTAGCCCCAAATTCGTACCACAGGTGCACAGTGTCTTGCTCAATTCATTTCAATTGTTTGAATTTTTCTGACTTTATATGTTTGTTGTATTTCCATCAAAATAGTAATTTACATCATTAGCCTAGCTAAATCATTTTATTTCATCCCTAAATCATCCTAGATTTGGTCAAGGGATGGTTGACTCACCTTTCAGGTAATAAGTCAATCATATATCATGTCCAATTCCTTCAAACCCCTACTACCATCCATCATCCATTGTCCCTATCTGGTGAGATCTCTTGGAAAAGGTGTAAACCCTTAAAAAGGGAGGTCTCCCCTAAAGGTTTCCCTTTTCCCACATTTCATTTTGGTGAACCTAACATGTTAATATTATATACCTTTTGAAATTTGAAGTAATTCATCTTAGATGTAGGTATAGCATTGCATTATTTTGCATTGTTCATTTAGGCATTCATTTATGCATCATAAAAAGCATAAAAGTTTAAAAAATTGCATATCATATTGCATCATAGGTTGCATTATATAATTAATGTTAGTCATCTTAGTTATGATTTACTTCAAATTACATTTCAAAATTTGCACTAGGTCATTTAAATTTGAAATAAATACGAAATTGTTCATTGCATTCATTTAGGCATCTTGCATATAGCTCAAAAAGTGAAAAATTACATTATTTTGGTTTGAAAATTGCATCAACATCATCATTTTTAGATTTAGGCATATTAGAATTAGTCAATTGCTACATCTTAGATCTAGAAATTGCATTTATCATTACCTTTTATTTCTTAAACATTTTCCAAATTTTTGCACGCTTGCATTTTGAGTTACATAATCATAAAATTGAGAAAATTCTAAAAACTAATTCATTGTAAAACCTATTTGAAAACAGACCTGAGATCCTTAAATAGTATAACACACTCAAATTTTGAATTTTGCAAAAACTTGTATAGGACATAATCGCCCTAGACGACTTAGTCCTACTAAATTGAGCTCAAATTCACTGTGCAAAATCTTGTTTGTGGTCTTTGTCTAGATTTGGCCTCAGGTTTTGCATATCAATAATATAACTATTTGTTTTGATAAAAACATTGCCAGCTTGATCTGTAGGGCATAACATAATTTTCTCATTGCAAAAATATTGTATTGTCATAATTTATGTTCTATTGTAAGATCTTAAGAATTTCAAGGAATTTTTGTTACAAGCATATCAAAATGAGTTTATTTCTCCTCTTTTGTTAGTTTTCATTGATCCATCTCTCACTATCTTTCCTATGTGTGAGGTTAGTTTGGTGCAAGAGAATGCAACCATTAATATTCATGAAAATCATGTTTTTTATTTTCTCAATACGTTGCCTACTTGTGAAGAAGGTATCTTGGTGTTAGATGATCCAATCATTCAACGTTATGATAATATTGTTTTTTCCTCTCCCCCTACCTCTCCTAATTGGGAAGATATTTTTGGACAAGAGGATGAAATCATTGATACATTACTTTCAAAACACAATAAGATGGATTGCATAGATGAAGATTCTAAGGTGACATTAGATTCCCCCTTGATAGAAAATCATCAACAAGTAGTCAAACCATTGAGGTTATGACCACAAAATTGGATATTTATTCCCCTTTGATTATTGGACCTCCTAAAAGTCCTCTAATTATTGGACCTCCTAAATCACCTCTCACTATAGGACCTCCTAGACCTCATGGCCATATCCTAAATTTTATAAAATTACTTGCTATTAATCATGTGTCACAACAACCAAGTTATCACGTAGTTTCTCACACATATAATGCTAGAAATAACAAGAAACCAAAAAAAATCCAACATCCATCCCATTACCTCAACCCTACAGTCCACTTGCACGTAATATCCCTCAACGTAGTAGTAAAGAATGTGATCTTGTTGAGAAAATTTATAACACTCCAACCAATATTTATTTATGGGTTTTGATTCAAACACCACCTATTTACCATGGCATGCTTCAAAATGTTTTACAAAATTTTGTTGTCCCTCCTAGTTTCCAACCAAATGATGTACTAAATTTTCTTGGGAGTGTAAATTCCACTAATGTGGGAATTATTTTTCATCAAAATGATTGCTTGATGATAATGGTTGTTATTAACAAGACAAGAATTAGGCATACCCTTATTGACAACATGGTTCAAGGTTTAATTTTTGTATTGTTCACCTTTTGGATAAAATTAGAGTGGATAAGAACTTGTTTCAACCAGTTGATTTTTTCTATCCATGGTTTTGAAAATGTGGGAAGACAACCACTTGGTGTGATTAAATTACCTGTTATAGTTGGTAAGGTTATGTTGCAAACTCATATCTAGTCATGCCCCATTATATTTTGTATAATTTTCTCTTAGGTAGACCATGGATTCATGAAATGAAATGAGTTCCTTCAATGCTTCATCATTTAATGTAATACACATACAACCATAAGGTTTACACGATAAAAGCTAATCCTAAATTTGAAGATTGCTTACAAACTGAAATAGGAATAGACAGTCCTTTTAGAACATTGTTACCAACTTCAAAAGTGGAACCTTTACAAATTGAAGAAAAATATGAGTGTATTTTATCAATGAAAAATTTGTTGGATGATGATTGGGGATCATTAGATTTCACACCTATATTCATAGGAGAATACAAGATTTCACCCTCAAAACTAGAAAAAGTGAAAGAAGATGCAATGGTATCAACACAACCTATGGATGAATCATAAAAAATAATAAAATCCACAACTTCTAGCAAAGAGGAAAACAAAAATTACACATCTAAATATGATGAAAGTGATTATGAAAAACCACCTTCTTCAAAAGAAATGGAATCCATTATGGAAGAGGCTATCAAATTTTGAAATAATTTGGCTATAATGGAAAAGGATGTGGTGTAAAAGAACAAGGTATCTGTGTCCCATAGAGCTCAACACATAAGAAAAAAAAAGAGGTCTTGGTTATTTTCCTTCAAAAATAATGAAAAATATCAAAAATACCTTTACCTAATCATACAAGAGATAAATAGCGTTAGTTGGTTATCCTTTCCATGTGGTATTGTAGTACCACATAATACTCACTACCATTCATGGAGGTATAAACTAGGCTTTATGCATAGTCATATTTCATTTTGCAAGGAGAAACATATCATCATTCATTTTTAGGCTCATCTTTGTCCCTACACATGGGGGGAAAGGGGTTAGATGATCTTGTGTTAGTTGCATTCCTTCTAGAAAGGGATCCCTTTGTATATCGTTAAAATTTTCTAGTGTTCACCAGTGTGTGAACTATGTATTACAATGGTATTTGGGAGAAATGGTTTTGCTCTATATTTCTTCATAGTGTGGTTTCCAGTCTTGTGGATTTGAAGGTGTGCTTAAATTGATCATATCTATCTTTAGTTTGATTTTTTAGAAGTTTGGTGCTCTGCAAGGTTGGATTCATGTGTTATAGTATGTGGAAAGTTAACTAGGTGTGTAGGATGAGTATGTTCTTTAGGTGAAAGTTGTTGTGAAGGAATTTGTTGGATTTTGGGGTGTTTATGGAATATTCTAGATTGTTTTTAGGTGATTAATGTTGTCTATGATTCATTTTTGGATCTAAGGAAGCATGTACTTGAATGTTCAATGGTGTTTACACAAGTTCGATCGACCTTGGGAGTTTACAATAATTGTGGAAATGCTTTGGTGTTTGTGGAAGCATGACATGGTGTATATGTATGATTTTAGGTCTGATTTAAGGTCTAGTGTGGTCCAATTTCATTCCTTCCCACCGCAAGAATTCTTAGTGCCAACCTAATTTGAATTTGCATGGTTAAGGTGCATAACTTCAACCTTTTCAATTATTTTCAAGGTTGAGTATGGTATAAATAAGTGTTGAGTTGATGGAGAATTGAGGTATGAAGTTTGTGTGATGAAAATTGTGACGTGAAGTGTGAAAGTGTGAAATACAGTGCGAGATTTAATGTGTTAGACTACTAGAAGCAATGAGTAGAAGGTGTCTACATTCTTCAGAGAGGTTGTGAATGTACTAGTGATGTTGTGGTGGATCTTTTCATTGCTTTGAGATGGACTTCTCATTGTAATGTATTCTTCTTTCTTCTTTTGTGTAATCTGGCAGTGAGCCCTTCTTTCTTTTGGCTAGTGAGCCCTCCGAAAGTGAACATATTATATTCAATGTTGCAATTACTTTATATTGTGAACTAATCCAAACTCTAGTTTTTCCCTTCTTGGGTTTTCCATGTAAATCTAGTGTTTTGTTGTGTGTGGTGTTGTGTTTTAGTTTCTGTTATTTACTTACATGCTAAATCACTCTAAAAAATTAAAGGCTAATAAAGTTAATGTGGATCTAAATGTTTATGATGGTTTGATGTTTTAATGTACAATTGAATCACCCCCCTCTTAGTTGCCTTATGCATTCAATAAATATATATTAGAAAATTAAGAAATTACAAAAAATTGTATATATATTATCGTTATCTATATCTACATTATTAATATTATATAAAGTTGATAATATATTTATTGATTACCTAATTAGTAAATAACATATTATCTATTCAAAAAAATATAACATGTATTTACATGTCCACTTGAATTTCGTATCAACACATCCATTACAATTCCTAAGGGTGCAAGAGTTAGCTATATTGAAATCCAATTGAATGGTATTGACCCAATAAAGTAAAGAGACAAGAGGAAGAGGTGACAAGCATAAGGTCATCCACCTCCCTTTAAATTTCTTTTTTAAACCTATATTACGAATGCTATAAAAACCAAATAAAACCATACCATGACCTATATAATGCAAGTGAAAAAGGGATTTGGTTATTTTTTTTTTGCAAAATATTGACATGGTTTGGAGTATAGTGTGTAGAAGAAAGTAAAGGGAACATGATTTAACAAGGGGAAGTAGGGTATATTAAGGAAGGTAGGATAGTTCATTGTTTAGGTTTTCATTTGTTTTCTTTTTCATATTTTTAAAGAAAATAACACACCTTTTATATAGAACTTTTGTATAGGTAAGTTATGTTTAGTATCTAGTTTAGGTACGTAGTGGTTGTAGAATTATGTGTGATGTGGTATGGGATAAGGGCGTTTCTTTGGGATATTAAGTATTAAAAAATTAGGAAATAATCCTATATTCACTATGTGAAAGAATCAAATATTGTTTATTTGAGAATTTTCCCAACAAGGAGTGGTGTAAAGAGTTGGGAGCTTTATGCTACTTCCTCATTCCACCCCTTGTTAGTTGTGGTAGCTAATATTTGGATTGAAGTTGCAATGAACACTACTAGTCTATAATTAGCTTTTTAATAGCTAACTTACATGAAATTATATCTTAATTTGATAGGCCCACACCTTTTCTTAAAACATGATAGTAAACTATAAACTTGTGGCTCAATTTGATAGGTGAAAAATATTTGTACTATTGCACAGATGGTTGTCATTGTACTAAAAGATCAACCTGCTAATGCCTGATACAACTGCCAGAGTTAATGAATCCATGAGAGTCAGTTAAGCCATGTCTCGAACCTGAGTGCTATACTGGACAACACAAGGAGACCAAGGGCGCACACCTTGCAACATGTACTTAATCCATATCCATAGAATTTGTAGATATAACTAATCTAGTATTTTTATACATAGTCCATTTTGTAATAAGATCCATTATTTTTTATGTGATCCATGTTACAAATACATTCCATACTAAGTAAAATAGTTGATCCATGTTAGTATTTTTCCAAGTTATAACACACAATCTACATGAATCTTGTGGCATAATTTTAAGGTAAAAGGAATATTATATAAGATATTAGTGTTAGTTAAACTATAATATTGTGGAATTTTTTGAAGATCAATATCCTTTTTCATTAGATGTATAGCCAAATTATTTAATGTAACTTTCTTGGTGAGCTCCTTCTAATACCTAACTAGTATCTATATACATCTTTGAATGAACTGTCACTACTTTTTCTACCATTATACAATTAATATCATGATGTTTTGTGAGTAAACTAAAATGACACCCTTTTCCATCTCATTCCTTAATATATAGTACTATTATAAAATTGAACCAAATATTTTTGGATAGGGAGGGGCTCTCTTACACTTCTAGGGTTTTGCACCTAAAAGGAGAGAGGTATCCAAAAACCTTGATGGGTCACTCAAGAATATGCCCTTGAGATTCCAATGCAAAGATGATTGAAAATATTTAAGGGGAATGTCCTAGATGCAGTTGATTGATAAAATATATTCACTACTAATGCAAAACTAAGAAAATGCAAAGTGTTTGAAAACATAATGTGATATGCAAAATGAACTAAAAATGCAAACAAACTGTAATATAAATTAATGAAACTGAAGAGGTGCACCTGGAAACTCGAAAGTGATGGAGAGGAGCTCTGGAATCTTGCAGAAATCACTATTGAAGCCTACTGGGACACTTACACCAAGCTAGGCAACTTAGTCTTGTTTCAGGGAAATTCTATCGGAACAAATTTTAGACAAAAGGGTACTCAGAACTCCAAAAATCACTTTTCAGGCCTGGTAGTGGGACTAATTTTCCACTTATGGTGAATTATTCCACTTTGGATTTTCTAAAAACTCAAAAGTGGAATTTGTAGCTCTTAATATGCTCTTTTTGTTCCTCCAGGTGTTCGGATTTGAAACCCTAATTTCTGAGGTTGTAAAAGACTTTTTGTGTAGATTTTGACCTTGCCAATAGGGAGATGACTTCAACAAGTTTGCAACATATTCTTAAATTATTTCTAAGCCTTCAAAGCACCTAAATTTGCAATGACACAAAGGAAGAGAGAGAAAATGTTGATTGTTAGGGATTGGGGGTTTGCCTTGGTCAAACCCTGTTTAGGTAATTAAACCAAAATGACGAAATAAAGTAATGAAACATGAAACATGAAACAATGTAATTAGATACTTTCCATGATGACGGATCTTTGAATTGCTACAACAATGGATGAAGAATCTTGCTCTTGAATGCCTGAGAATTGAGTTTTGAATGCTATCTTGAATGATTGATTCTTGCTTGCTTGACTTAACAACTTGGATGAATGATGAATGAATTATGAATAAATAATGAATTATGGTTTGAAAGTCTCCTTTTTATAGAGGAGAGTTAAATGACTGGCTAGAATAAGGATCATGATCAAAGGCCAAGATTAAATTAGAAAATAATTTAATCAAGGATGGAGGTTAATTGAGAGAAGAAAGACATGGATAGATAAAGACTTGAGGTGGAAGATAAGATTGGAAAAAAAAAAGAGGTTGTTGGAGAAAATTAAATAATAAAAATTATTTAATTTAGGTGGCCAACATAGGATAAAGAAATAAAATATTGATTTTATTTATTTAAAAAGAAAGGTGAGAACAAATAATTAGATAATTAAATAATTAAAAATAATTATTTAATTATAGAGGAAAGGTATAGTGTTAAATATTAAATAATTAAAAGAAATTATTTAATGGAGAGGGAAGGGATAATTAAATAACTGAAATAATTATTTAATTGGGGAAATAAAGAATTGATAAATAATTAAATAAATATAACATTTATTTAATTATAGAGATAAAAGGCTAATGAATAATTAAATAATTGAAACAATTATTTAATTATAGAAGAAGAGGGAAAAGCTAACTTTTGAATTAAAATAATATTTAATTCAAAAGTGGGGAAAAAGGACCACTTAAGGCATAAAGAAGCATAAATTTGAATAAGGCGGGCCCAAACAAGTGTGAAAATGTAAAGAGATACATTTTTCTACGGTACATTTAGCCCCCACTTTAGTGAGAGGATGAACTTGCTTCAAACTCACACTAAAGTAGACATTCAAGAGGGGTCCAATCGTACCAATATGGATGAAAAAGGATGACAAAGATCAAAGGAGATTATGCAAGCCCCCAGGATCCAAGATCCCAAGCCAAGCCGACATAGGCACAAAAGGACACACACAAGCTATATAATATGCAACAAAACAAGATACACGAACATGCAATGGCAAGAACTAAAAGGAAGGAAAATGAGAAGAAATAGAAATAAGAATGAGGTGGATCAAGCTTCGACCATTTGTCCAACATGATGTGGATCAGATCTAGGCTGTTTGTCTAAAAATGCATACTCACTCTAAGGTGACGAAACTCTTGGCTATCTGCCGGGTGAGAAGTACTAAAAGGTGAGAAACATACACTCATGGCTGGTACGCACTCACACACATGTAGGTGGCTATGGGGAAATTCATGCCTCAGATTGGGCTTCCTGCTCAACCATACCAAAGTTATACCTCCTAATAACTTTGATAAGGCACCACAATGAAAATGATTTTGTAAATGTTTTAAATGTTATTTAAAAATTTTGTTAAAGGGGATTTTGCTTTGTTCATGTAAGGTCTTCTACTTAGGGGATTGTGCCTAACGTCTCAAAGAGAGGCCAAGTCAAAGTATTAGATCGTTACCCACGGGATGCCTCATTCGCATCATGCCATGTCAGAAGATCGTACACTCTTGGATGACATCAAACCCAATGACACCACCAAGAAGAGGACACATCATAAGAAAAAAGAAAAATCATGCCATGAATTTTTTTTCCGAAAGATGTCATCATTGTATGCCCCCACTTTAAAGCGGTTGCTAACACCATTATTGTGAGCAATTGCTTTAAAGTGGCAAATTGAAAATGCAAAAAAGAAAGAAGACATGAGAGCTAACTTGGAAAGCCCTATGCCAAGTCATATGTTTCCAATAAGCTATGTCATGAATAAGTATGTCACATGAGAGCCAACTTAAAGCATGTCATCCACATCCCAAGCTTGCTCTTTTATGTTCATGAAAGGTTAATGACTAGCCAAAAGAGACAACAATAAGTGACATACGAGGACAAGGCTACTTAACCCCTTGGCCCCACTTAGTGCAAGAAAAAGGTGAGCCTAGAAGGGATGATGGTATGCTGCTCCTTGCGATGAATGTAAAACATGCAACTATGGCAAGGAGCAACAACTAATGTTATTTATTATGATGAGTAAATAAAGATCTTGCTTGATACATATTTAATGAGATATCTATCAGTTTAGGATGTACCAAGGTTAGAGTTTTCTTGGAAGAATTGTTTGTGATAGTGTTGACATTGGATGAAGGTTGTTGTTTTGAGGGACAATAACCAAGATCATTAAGCTGTATAGGGACATGGATACCTTGTTCTGTAGCATCACATCCTTTCCCAAGTTGTCACCCAAATTTTTTTTTCACTTGTTTTGGATTGGATGGTTGTTCAATTTATTCAAAGTTTGTCTTGGATGTTGTCTTTGCTTTTAAGGTGGTTGAATAGGATGCTATTGAATGTTGTATTACTGTTACTAGTTTCTCTTTTCTCTTTATGGACTCTTTTGTTATGATCTTGTATTCTCCCATGGATATAGGTATGAAATAAAAGGCTTCCAAAGCATCTTCCAATAAATTTGTGGCTTCTTCTTTTTTATTTTTATTTTCTATATCCTTATGCTTGATATTGATCATAGCACACATAACCTTTTTGTGATGAGGAGGAGAAGGTGACTTATCATAAACTCCTAAAATTTGCTCCAAGGCTTGATCCATATCAAACAAGTTGGGATGCTTCAAAGTGAGGTTTATTTTTGGTTTGCAAGTGATAGTATTGATGTTTTCTTGCACCATGATATTCTGCCTAGCAGAAGAGTTTTAAGGAGAGAATCAAACAAGATGTTGATCAAATTCCATTAATAGGTTTTTTAGAGTAACTTCATCACAAGGAGATGAGGCATCAAGAGAATAAAAAGCATCACATTCTTGTTTTGCGATGATTGGATCCTTTTGCTCAATTATGTATTCTTGTATGGGGGAAACATTAGGAAAGAGAGAAAGGAGATTCTTGTTAGAAGATTAATCTTTACTTGGTAAAGGTTATTCTTTAATTGTAATTTTTTATTAACTTGTAGGAATATTCCAAAGGAATCCCTACAAGTCTTTTGTCTTTTTTCCATCTCACACATGTGTGAGGATGGCTTATTTTTTAATTCCTTTATTAAGGAATATTTGTAACCACCTCCTTAAGAGGTGACACTTTGCACACACATAGATGAATGGTGGCATTCATTGAGTTGGGAGTTACATTCTAACTCCTCATTCTCACCTCTACTTATTGAGGTGCCTCTCCTCTCATTCTTCAAGATTTAAGCAAGCAAGCTAAGGCTGGAGCTCTCTCTCTCTTTGTATTATTCTTTAGGCATTTTGCCTCCATTCATAATATTGGGGTTTTTTCTTGTTTTTTCCCCTTAACAAATTCTTGTGTCTCTCTTGCTTTGGTGGTGCTTGGTTTGGCTACTTCAATTTATTTGGTAATCTCTTTCCTTCAAACAATTGCTCTTTATTAGTACTTTCCATTGCTCTTTTCTATTTCCTTTCAATTCTCATGACTTTCAATGAATAGTTCGTCTAATCCCAAAATATCTTCTTCACTAGTAGAAGAGACATGAGGAGAAGAAAAAGTATGATTATCATGATTATCTATGATTACATCCCTTTGTCCAATAATGTATTCCAAAATAGGGGAATAAAAATAAAGAGAATTTTCATAGGTCTTAAAGGTTTGATGATCTAATGCCAAAATATCCTCCTCACAAATAGTGTGATTGTCATGATTGATAAAAAAAAAATTCTCACAAATAGGGGAGGAGTTAGAAGATGAATGTAGACTAGGTAGAGGGATGTTAAGAGATGTTTTTGTGATCTCATTCTCTTGTGCCATAAGAGGTTCCAAAGTAGGAGAGGTTATAGAAGAGGAGCTTTCAACATTTTCATGATTCTCAATGGGTGTATCTTCTAGCTCCAAAATACCTTCGTCACATGTAGGAGAGATATTGGGAGAAGAGGAACTATGATTACCATGATTGTCTATGCTTTCATATTCTTCTATCACTTCATTCCCACAAATAGAAGAGATACTAGAGGGTGTGGAACTATGGAGTGTGTCAAAATTGTTATTCTCTTGAACTAAGAAACTCTCATAGCTAGGAAAGATATTGGAAGGATGACTATCATGCTTGCTAATAAGCTCATAGAAAATTGAATGCATGATGTTTTCTTGAAGATTCTCGCACGTGATCTTCGTCACTAATAGGAGAGATGTTGGGAGAGGGGAAAATTTGATTGTTGTCCATAATGTTATCCTATTTCTCTAAGGTCTCATTCTCTTGTGCTATTGTATCTATCCTAGTAGGAGAGCTTGTAGGAAAGTGACAAACAATAGGTTCATCACATTTCATGGTTGGATTTGATAAAGTAGCTCCATCGCTAATAGGGGAGACATCAAGAGAAGGGTAACTAGGAGTTTCATGGTTATCGATGATTGGACTTTTTTGTTCAAATAGGTCTTTCCAAATGGTAGGGGCATTAGGAAATGGAGGAATAAGATTCTCATGAGTCTCAATAAGGATGTCTTCTAACACTGAACTATCTTCTTCATGTCTAGAGAAGATATTAGGAGAAGAAAAGGTTTGATTGTCATGGTTATCTACATTTACATCCCCATGTCCTATAATGTCTTCTTGAGTAGGAGAGGTAGGATTTTCATAGCTCTCAATCATATCCTCCACACAAATGTGTTTTTCATGGTCATTCATGATTGTATCCTTATGCACTAAAGCATTGTCACAAGTAGGGGAGGTGTTGGGAGTAGTGGCCATGATCTCAGTTTTATGTGTCATAGTGTCTTTCCAAGGGAGAAGAGGAAGACAAGAAATACTTTCATGATCTTCAATGATTGTATCTTCTTTCACTAAGATACCTTCTTCACCAATGGGAGAGATATCAGGAGAAGACCAATTATGATTATCATGATTATCAATACTTGCATCCTTTTGTGTCAAATCTTTAGTCGATGATCTTATTGAGAGGAAGTCCTTAAGGGATTCATATAACATGTGTAAGTCATCACTACTAAAGGGCTTGGATGATATACTTTTTCTAAATATAAGCATTTTTTTAATTGTTTCTTGTGATGTTTTTTGTTTTTTGTTTTCGTTTTCTAATGAATATAATCTAAATGAACTAGGAACTAATGCTGAAAATGAGAATTGCAAAAATCTAATGCTATCCATAATTTCCATGAATGTACAAACAATGCTTATTTATAATGATTTAAATGTAATAGAAGCTATGAAAACTTAAAATGCAATGTAAAGACATAGGATGAAATGCAACTTTTCAGATTTCACACAAGGCAATGTACTGATTATATTATGCAATGATATGAAAAATGAAATATTGGGAGTGCAAAATTGAAATTAAGCAATGCATGAAATGAGCCAAATTAAGCTAAATGTAGTGAAATGCATATAACAGGAACTTAACCAACTGATACAGATAGTTAGTGGCAACAAACAGAGGCTTAAAAATAGAGTTTTCAGTGTTGTAAAAGGTAGTTTCAGGGATGTATAGGGACTAAGTCGCGCAAGGTGGCGAATGAATCCTAGTGGACATTTTTTTCAAAATTTTATGAAGTTTTCAATTGTTTTCTATGCTTTTTATGTCGTATGATATGCATCCTAAGTGAAAATGCAGCTTTCAGATGTTTTCCAATGATTTGAGATGAAAAAATGCAACCTATATGCACTTTCACTAATGTAAAAATTTGAAACCCTAAAATGTAAATTAAACAATGCAAAATGAAATACAATGTTAATGCAAGCTAATTCTAGGATAATGATGGACCCCAAATCAGAAAATAAGGTATTTGAAAAGCAAGTTCACCAAAATGAACCAAATATTTTTGGGATAGGGGACTCTCTTACACTTCTAGGGCTTTGCACCTAAAAGGAGAGAGGAATCCCAAAAACCTTGATGGCTCACTCAAGAATATTCCCTTGACATTCAAATGCAAAGATAATTGAAATCTATCTAAGGGGAATGTCCTAGATACAATTGATTGATAAAAAATATTCACTACTAATGCAAAACTAAAAAATGCAAAGTGTTTGAAAACACAAATTGATATGCAAAATGAACTAAAAATGCAAACAAACTGTAACAAAAATTAATGAAATTGAAGAGGTGCACCTGGAAACTAGAAAGTGATGGAGAGGATCTCTGGAATCTTACAAAAATCACTGTTAAATCCTACTGGGACACTTACGCCAAGTTGGGTGACTTAGTCCTATTTCAGGGAAATTCTGTCAGAATAGGTTTCAAACAAAAGGGTACCCAGAACTGCAAAAATCACTTTCCAGGCCTGGAAGTGGGACTAATTCACCACTTATGGTGACTTAGTCCACTTTGTCTTTTTCTGAAAACTCAAAAGTGGAATCTGTAGCTCTCGGTCTACTCTTTCTGTTCCTCCAGATGTCCTGATCCGAAACCCTGATTTCCGAGGCTGTAATTGACTTTGTGTAGATTTTGAGCTTGCTAATAGGGAAATGACTTCAAAAAGTTTGCAACCTATTCTTCAATGATTTCTAAGCCTTCAAAGCACCTAAATCTATAATCACACAAAGGAAGAGAGAGAAAATGTTGATTGTTAGGGATTGGGGGTTTGCCTTGGTCAAACCCCATTTAGGTAATTAAACCAAAATGATGAAATAAAATATTAAAACATGAAACAATGTAATTAGAGACTTTCCATGATGATGGATCTTTGAATTGCTGCAACAATGGATAAGAATATTGCTCTTGAATTCCTTAGAATTGAGTTTTGAATGCTATCCTAAATGCTTGATTCTTTCTTGCTTGACTTGACAACATGGATGAATGAATAATGAATTAGGGTTTAAATGTCTCCTTTTATAGAGGAGAGTTAAGTGAATGGCTAGAATAATGATCGCAATCAAGGGCCAAGATTAAATTAGAAAATAATTTAATCAAGGGTGGAGGTTAATTGAGAGAAGAAATACATGAATAGATAAAGACTTGAGGTGGAAGATAAGATTGGAACAAAAAAAGAGGTTGTTGGAGAAAATTAAATAATAAAAATTATTTAATTTAGGTGGCCAACATAGGAGAAATAAATAAAATATTTATTCTATTTATTTAAGAAGAAAGGTGAGAACAAATAATTAGATAATTAAATAATTAAAAATAACTATTTAATTATAGAGGAAAGGTGGAGTGTTAAATATTAAATAATTAAAAGCAATTATTTAATGGAGAGGGAAGGGATAATTAAATAATTGAAATAATTATTTAATTGGGGAAATAAAGAAAGGATAAATAATTAATAAATATAACATTTATTTAATTATAGAGAGAAAAGGCTAATGAACAATTAAATAATTGAAATAATTATTTAATTATAGAAGAAGAGGGAAAAGCTAATTTTTGAATTAAAATAATATTTAATTCAAAAGTGGGGAAAAAGGACCACTTAAGGCATAAAGAAGCATAACTTTGAATAAGGCGGACCCAAACAAGTGTGAAAATGTAAAGAGATACATTTTTCTACGCTACACAAATGTTACTCCATTTTACTCAAGTTCTTACCAACTAATGTATCTATATGTGCACCTTTATATTTATAGTATTTTACTAATTTAATTTAACTAAAAGTGTAATGATCTGCCTTTGGATTATAAAATCCACATACCAAGTATTTATCTTGTTTAAATTTTCATTTAATTTGACCATAATTTTCATATTTCTAGTAGGTAGGTTAGCCTTCCTAATTGTATCCTCTACCTTGTTTCCATCTCCAATACCATGTTCCACTACAAAATCCTTCAATATACCCCTTTGATCATTTCCCTAAAAGCTTAGCTTATATTCATTGTAATATTAATTAGGTTTTCCTTGCAGTATCATTTCAACATTAGTTTGTTATTTTCTTGATATTGTTGTGGGGTGTGTGTTGAGCCTTGATTCTAGAGAGATGCAACATATAGTGGAGAAGGTTATAGTAGTTTCTATGTTTCCATATTTACCTATCCCTTTAGATCAACTATTACATCTATACATGGGAAATTTGTACCAAAGTGGTTAAAATATCTACAAGTAGTATAATATGTTAGTTGTATAGTAAGTAGGAAAAACTCTAGTAATGGATTTATATGTTGGTCATCTTGGACCCTCAATTAGTAGATACTACACTATAGCACACTTGTTTAATTTTTTGTTGGCGTTTTATTTTTCTCAAGCATATAGGTGCTTTATGTTTCATCTCATAATGGGGGAATTTACTGTGTCCCTTCGTAAAATAGGAAACATACAATTTTTCTTCCAAGATGCATTTTTTGTTTTTGATTTTACCCCACCTTCTTCCTTATCCAATTTCTCCTACTTTAACCTCAACTAGGCTAAATTATATTGCACCTTAACTAGATTTTTTTTTCACTAATTTTCATGCCCTATTCTCCATGGTTGCTCTTCTAGCTATAATGTTGATTCTAATTCTTTTCCAAAATTTCAATCCATGGATGCCCTCATTTATGTCACTAATATTGACACAAACCATTTGACCTTCTATTTTTTATTTAGCATTTCCTCTAACTTCTATGATATTGCTTTAAATCATTGGTCAAATTCCCATACAAGTTATTTTGATTTTGTGCTAAATCTCTCATTTTAGTCACATTTTATGTGGGTATATCTGATAAATGAAAATTATGTTTAAAATTTTCCTTCAACTTTTTATAGTACAAATTAATGTTAAGTCCATTTTCATGTACCATCTCAATTTTTTTTCCTTTATTGTACCTACCAAATCAAATAGATTTACTTAAGGATTAATTTTATTAAACCTCCTCTTTAATATGATTCAATTACAAATATATTTTCTTTATCATCCTTAGTATCTTTATTGAGCATAGTTATGTTTATCTAATTGTTGGCCACTGGTGGAAAAAAAAAATTATTCAAGGGGTAAACGCTTTTCACCGGAGCTATGAACTAGATACAACCAATCAACAATACCACCCCAACGGGGTTTGAATGTTGGTGGCAAGATGAACAATGCCACCTATAAACCATCACACCATGCCAATACCGGCAGCCACTGGTGGAAAATTAAAATGTATTAGTGATTTTCTTTTATTTGAGTTGTGATTGAGAGTGCTTCTAGATTCAAATATTTAGTAGTTTTTATCACCAACATTTCAAATCATGCCTCAAGATCCATCAATATTATGAGGAAAAATTTTATATCATGATGATGGATCAACATGTGATTCAAATTGTTGATGCTACAAAGCACAATTAAATTTAGAAGAAACCTCAATATGGTGTGTTGTTACCATGAAGGAAATTTGTTTATTGTTACATTATATTGTAGAAAAACCATATTCTATGATGTCTTGAATTTGATATTATCATTAAAATGTGAAATGAAAAATGTAAAATTATTTTATTAATATTTGAATTCACTATGAGCTTGTTTTTGAAGAATCTTAAAATTTATTGTGTAGCTCTTTAAATTTAAAAATACCATAATTTATTTGATTGAAAATATATTATTGAAATAAAATTTGTTGTTAATATATCATTAAAAAAACTATTTTATCAATTAGCTAATACATCTCTAACTAAAATAAGTTAACAAAAGAATTATTCTTAAATATAATTATCTACTCCACACATTTAAAACTATTCCCTTGGTTTATTAAACTCTAGGTCAATTGACTTTAATTTTGGGTTGTGACAATGGAAAAGCAAGAGTGTTAGCAATGCTAACTTTTGACCTAACAATATTTTGCAAAAACTGGAGCCTTCTTTGTCTCTAGGTGGGTAGTACCTTGGTGGTTCTTTAGTTCCTAATGGCTCATAGATTGCCTCCAATGATCAACCAAAAATATTCATTTGACCTATATGGGAAATCCATAGTACCAACAACCTCTTTGGTTCCAATTATAGTTTTTCCTTTTAGGCCCTTCAAGATGATTGTAGTAATGGGGACCCACATGCTTGTTAGAAATAAAGCATTTTAAAAGATAAAAAGAAAAAGAAAAAAGAAAATGAAAGTGTCTCAATCTTTCATGGAAATAAAAATAAAGCAAGCCAAGAAAATAAAATTTTGTGATAAGTGAAAAGCGGCTATTTTGAGAAGTATCTTTTATATGGAGATAGAGATAAGTTTGCTATGCGATTTTATTAGATATTTCTAAAAAGAAATGCTTTATCTCTAGAAGGTTCTCATATGCAATGTAATATTATATATTTGCTACTTTGAGATTGTCATTTTGAGGCATGAGAGTTAGTTTGCAAGTTTGTATGCTTCCAGAATGTTGTCGGAATGCTACTGAAATTCCTCTAGATTGAGTTGAGGTGAAAAGTCCTGTAAGAACTTGCATTGCAAGTGTGTTGTAATCTGTTTCAAGATTTGATAATACATTGTGTTGGTTTTGGAGTGTGGGGTTTTTCTCTCAAAATGGTTTTCCCCACCTAAATCATTGAGTTATGGTTTTATTGTTATTATGTTTATGGTATTATATGTTTCTTGAAATCTCTGTAATATTTTATTTGAAATTTGCATAACCCTCCTCTCAAGGTTAGTGTAGGAAGTGTTCCCACACACCTTCAAGCTTCCTTACAAGTTGTATTAGAGCCTGGCCAATTTGGGTATTTGTTGGGTATAGGGTTTTTTGAGCTAATCAAGTTTGAGTGGGAGCTTGTGTAGAGTATTTCATATTATATGTTGCAGGATAATAGAGATGGGGAGCACATCTAGAACAGTTAAGGTAGAGAAATTTTTTGGCATGAATTTTGAAATGTGGAAGCTGAAGATGGAAGATTTTTTGATTGATCGAGATGTATGAGATGTAGTGGATGAAAATGTCCAGAGGCTTACGAATCCATCTTTGGCTGCAAAATATGATGGAATGGATAGAAAAGCTAAAGGTATCATAAGAATATGTCTTATAGACTCAATTATGATAAATTTTCATGAAGAACCCACTTCAAAGAAGCTATGGAAGAAGCTGGGTGAAATATATCAAGCCAAATCTCTCGTAAATAATATTTTCTTAAGGAAGAAGCTATATTCCTTGAGAATGAACGAAGGTGAACATATTTCTGAGCATCTGGAAACTTTCAATGTGTTGGTGACTTAGTTGACCTAAGTTGGGGTTAAGATGGATGAAGAAGAAAGGTGCCAAACCTTGTTGTGTTCACTACCAGACTCATGGGACAACCTAGTCATGGCCATTGGGAGCACTTTAGTCACTTTGAAGATGAAGGATGTTGTTGGTTCTCTACTCTCCAAAAAAGATGAGAAGGAAGGTCTCTCTGAGTGTCAAAGAGGCTTTGAGTGTTCAAGGAAGACCAAAAGAATGAGGAAAACATGAGAAGCAACGTGTCTATTCCAAGTCCAAAAACAAGGGGAGATCAAAATATCCTTGTAAGTCCAAGGCAATATGCTGGAACTGTGGCAAACCCATACACTTCTGAAAGAACTGTACAGAAGAGAAGTAAAAGAAGAAGAAGAAGCAAGATTCTGATTATGAGTTTGAAAAGGAAGATGGAGATGCCTTTATTGCAGCCTTGGCTACTCGTGTAGGTGATAATGTATGGTTGATAGACTTAGGTGCATCTTTCTAGATGACTCCTAATAGAATTTGGTTTAGTATGAAAACTATGATGGTGGTAAGGTGTATTTGGGTGATGACTCTTTCCTTGATATTGTTGGTCATGCTATTATTCATGTGAATTTTTTTTATGATAGAGTTAGATGATTTGATGGTGTCTTTCATATCCCAAGACTAGCAAGAAATTTATTATCTGTTAGCAAGCTAATAGATGCAGGTGTGAAAATGGTGAGAGGTGTTATGGTGATAGCGAGAGGAAGAAGATTGGGTACATTGTACCAGCTCGATGAATGCATAGTTGAATGCAATAGCACTTCTGATAAGATTAAGCTAGAAACTACTTTGCTGGAAAAAGAGATGGTTTCCTCTTCTACGGATGGTCGTGGCTTCTAGGTACCCAAGGGTGTTTTATCTACTGAATCAAAGTTTCTTGTAGAGAGGACCATGTTATGGAACCAAAGGCCTGGACACATTGGAGATAAGGGTTTAAAAGCCCTAAAAAACAAGAACCTCATTGAGGGGTTGAATGATTGCAATCTAGAGTTTGATTTATGTGAACATTGTATTTATGGAAAACAAAACTGCATTCAGTTTTACTCATCTTCTCATAAGTCTTCATGTATCTTGGATATGATTCATTCTGATGTATTTGGTCCTGTTGATGTTGCTTCTATTGGTATATCAGTTTATTATGTTACTTTTATTGATGATTTTAGTAAGAGAACATGGGTATATTTTTTAAATAGTAAATATGAAGTTTTCAGTCATTTTAAGGAGTTCAAGGCTATGGTAGAAACTCAAACTGGAAAGAAAATTAAATGTTTGAGGATTGAGAATGGTAGTGAGTATTGTTCTATAGACTTTGATAGATTCTATATAGATTGTGGGATTAAAAGACAATAGACAACTCCATATTATCCGCAACAAAATGGAGTTGCAGAAAGAATGAACATAACTTTGATGGAGAAGGCTGGGAGCATGTTGAGTGGAGCTGATCTAGAACACAAGTTTTGGGTTGAAGCTATTGCCACTGCTTGTTATTTGATAAATAGATCCCCTACATTATTGCTTGTTGATAAAAAACCAATGGTGGCATGGTCAGGGAAAAAGCCTTCACTTAGACATCTGAGAGTTTTTGGTTGTGAGGCATATGCACATGTGCCTAAGGAGAAGAGAGAAAAATTGGATTCTAAGGCTGTCAAATGTATCTTCATCAGCTAAAACTATGGTGTGAAAGGATACAAGCTTTGGGACCCTGTTGAACAAAAGGTAATTTATTTTAGAAGTGTTATTTTTAGAGAGACTACGTCATATCCTGTTAATTTTCAGCCAAAACAACATAAAGAAATTGAATAGAAAAAGGATGTGGTTCAAATTCCTTCTACACCTGAGGAAGTTGAATCGAGACCCCAAAATAGAGAAGGAGTTGAGGAGAGAACATCAAGCTCTGAATCTTTAGAAGAGGAGGAAGAAGTGGAAGAAATTTATATGACATAGCCAAAGCACTATGTGGTAAGAGGTAAAAGCAAGTTGGTTTGTAAGTTAAAGAAATCTCTGTATGGCCTTAAACAAAGTCCTAGGATGTGGTACCAAAATTTTGATACATATGTGTTGAGTTTGGGATTTGTGCGGTCTAAATATGATCACTGTGTATATTTTAAATTTGATGGTGATTGTTTCCTAGTAATTGCTTTATATGTCGATGACATGTTGTTTGTTAGGAAAGGAAAAGGTTTGATTTCAAAATTGAAATCTCAGCTCTCTGTGAAATTTGAAATGAAAGATCTTGGTGCAACAAAACACATACTTGGGATGGAGATTAAGAGAGATCATGAGAACAAAAAGCTATGGCTTAGCTAGAGTAAGTATGTTTGTTCTGTTTTGCAAAGGTTCAACATGCAAGATTGTAAACCACTTTGTGCTCTTGTTACATTGGGAACAAGCTCTCTATTTCACAATGTCCTACATCCCCATCGAAGATGGAAGACATGAGCAGAGTTCCCTACCAGAGTGCAGTCGGAAGCTTAATGTATGCTATGGTCTGTGCAAGACTAGACATTGCCCAAGTAGTGGGAGTTCTTTCTCATTTTATGTCTATTCTTGGAAGAGTGCATTAGGATGCAGTTGAGAGGGTCTTCAGATATTTGTGGGGTACAACATAGTACTCTATATGTTTTCATGGTATAAGAGATTAGCATTCCCTGAGTATTCATGGTTTTGTGGATTCATATTGGGCTAGTGATGTTGATAGCAAAAGGTCCACTAGTGCATATGTGTTTACTATTAATGGCGGTGCAATTAGTTGGATGAGCAAGTGACAAGTTGTGGTCACTTTTTCCACTATTGAGGAAAAGTACATGGCAACTACTCATGCCTATAAAGAAGCCATTTGGCTGAAGAGTTTGTGTTCAGATATTGGATTTGTTGGCAATTTTTCTAGCTAACCTTGGAATTTTCTAAAAGGTATCCAACCTTTATATTTGAAAATTGCCAAGGGTTAGTGGCCAACACAATGAATAGAGGATTCTAAGGTCTCTATTCATACACTTTAGGTTCTGTAGGACCAAGGAGGGTATTCCTTATAGTGTTCATTTGGTATATCAACTTTTCAAGAACACTTCAATACAAATTCATTCTTATTTGAGGAAAACACACTAAATTCACTAAAGATTTGGTAGGCCTTTGAGTGAATTAATGTCTATTTTGCTAAGAATGTGGATGCATTTCAAACACATATTTCAGAATTGGTAGAATTTTTATAAATGTTGTTATGATTCTGAATCCATAGCTAAGTATATGATTTATTCATTTAATTGCATGAATGATTGATAAACAAGCCATTGCCTAATCAATTGGGTAAATGGAGTCAAATATGAAACAATAAATAATACACCATTATTTAATTCTGATATATTTAGACTATCTCTATAATGCCTTACACTACAAAGACTCATGTTTCTAAAACATTACTTCTTATCAAATCCTTGTAAATTCTCGCATACCCATGACTTTTCCCAAACATTTTATTTAACCCTTTGAGTTAAAGCAAAGAAATAAAGCCATATATTCAATTGAACCATTGATGATAGATGAAACGATCTTTGATAATTTCATTTATGATTTGTGAAAATGTACAAAAGGAGAGTATATGATTTGGACTTCATAATTTGTTCCAAAACTGGTAATCTATGTAAAACCCTTTAAGACTATTACATATAACTTCAACCCAAGACAGTTTCCTATCGAGTTCATCCAACATTCTGCATTATCAATTTCTTCCTATATTCGGCTTCTACCTAGGATGTACTGGACTCAAAAAATTCAGATAGAACCCCCTACATTGAGCCATGAAATCCCTTTTATAACATAAGGGAGTGACAAAGCATCCGACTCAAAATGTAATTACATTTCATGTCAATTTCAAAATTCATTTCATCAGGGTTAATTTCCCAGACCATTACATTTTCAATCATTCCTTTATCATGGAAAAAACAAAAGGAAAAAAGGAGTGCCAACCATTTGTCAAAGCCGCCACGCAAGCCTTCCAAAAGGCATCACCAAAATTGGCATGTTTACCAACACCAGAGCAATCACCATCACAGTCATCGGCATGAACCCACGACTAGTCACCAACACAACAAACCAACAGAACTCGCCATCTAGAAGCCACATCACCACAACACCTAAAACCCCACACCATTAGAAAAGGACACAGGTGTTACTTGGCCTTGTCAGCTCCGCTGAAAATCACCCTCACCGGGTCTTATAACAGAAAGTGGAGTTGCAATAACAATCTTGTCCTCTGAATTACTATAAGGTAGCAAAGAAGTAGGGCATGTACTAGGGCTAGGGCCAACTCCTCCTTCTTCACTCGAAACTAGGATAGGAGCGACAGGTTTCTCCAAACAAACCCTCGGACCCAAACCAAACCTCGTTAATTCTTTCACAAACAAAGGTCCCTTCTCTTTCATCTCGGTCGGTTTCTGTGACACATTTCTACTTCTTAGAGCATAAGTGCTCCTAACAACCACCTCACATTTCTTGTGGGCACTTCTCTTCTTCTTCAAAACAATTGGCACCTCAGCCAGGAGAGGTTTATCCTTAGGCACGTATGCAATTGGTTCTTGCATACTCAGCCTTCGGGACCTTCGAACTAGTGCAACAAGAGTACTAGGTTCAATCATCCTCTTGAGATACAATAACAACCAGTGCTAGTTATGTAGAAAAATGCATGCCACAATTTCTAGGAGAATCACACGTATAGGTAGCAAAAACACCCACAGACCCAAGTTGCAGAGAAAAGTCGAACTGTAACTAGCAATGCCGCTAGTGTACACCTACATACCAAAAGACGCCATGCCACCACCTTAGCAATGCTTGCACTCAATTTCTGCAATTATCTCTCCAACAGTCACATCAATTAATTATGTGGTATGGCAATTCATGAATGATTCAATCAAGCCACAACAAATCCTCATTAAATAGAGGAATGTAAGGCTAGTTGCAATTAATATCCATCTCGGCTAGCTCACGTGAGTAGAAAAATCAATTAATGTATGCTACATCTCCACCGTCGATCGCCATGGATTTAAAACTCAATCAACGAGGCACATTAAAATTCGCCACTTGCTTTATGGATCGTACTAGGAAACAATGAGGAGATGATTTAAATCTGCCACACATTCATCCACATCTTTATCAATCGTCCTCAACTCATTCGTCGTCGATCACGTTGAGCATGGGAAAATCCTAACCACATCCCGGAGGCATCGCCCATCGCCAGTTCACAACCTATTTTGAGACCTCATCAAGCGATGGCCTTAGAGCCAGTGATGAGCTACTAACCGTTGATCTAACCACTGGAAGACTTTAACCAAAGATCCCCACTTTGCATAATTCATTGCAGGTTCCTCCTCTACCAAACCACCTTAACTGGAGATAAACCATACCCGCATGATGGGGAGGAGCTCCACCATTGGTGGTCATGGGTTTTGGACTTTGAAAGACAAGAGACAACCAACAATAGTGCAAGTGCCAGCGATGGGTTACAAGAATTAACCGCATAGCTCATCGCGGGTTATCATCCTATGACAACAATAAAATACTCGACTGGTGATTTACCTCGGAAGTAGTGTTGGGTCATAGGTTCAACCGCGTCGCTGGTCACGTGTTACCCTCCAAATGTGAGGACATAACATAGGATAGGCAATGAAAGCCCACGAATGCTGCAACCTACACATCGCTCATCATGGGTAACCTTCTCAAAATAACAACAAAACATGCGATGGGCGATGAACTAAGGTCCGAAGGATAGACATTACATCACTCATCGTGGGTTACCTTGCGGTAAGGGAAACACAACCTACAACGGGCAATAAACCAACAGTGATGGACTTAGATGGTGTTGCAAAGGAAGTACATCGCTCATCGTGTGATGAGGACAACATTTTTAAACAAAACCCATGATGAGCGATAAACCGTGAGTGGCATTTTAAAAGGTGCAAAAACACACGTGAGAATAAGTTCTTCATAAAGAGGAGGCCTTCCTAGGTGCAACAGGTGACTTGAATGATAGGGTCGGTCAAGAATGATAGTAGGGGCCATAAAAAACTACTTGATTTAAATGGTGACCCGATGTAGCCGGTCAATAAGCAAACATAAGCCAATGAATAGATTAAGGGTATAAATGAGAAAAGCAATAAAACCCTAAACCCTAATGATATTGAGGAAGAAGATTTCACAGTCTTGAGAATAGGAACAGTGGAACAAAAAAAATTCAGGGTTCCACAAGGATTGAAACACAGTACAGTTACGATTTATTGTGACAGTCAGAGTGCAATCTACCTTGTGAAGAACCCGATTTTTCATGCTAGGACCAAACACATTGATGTTCAGTATCACTTCATGAGAGATATGGTTGAGGATGGCAGGGTGAAGCTAAAAAAGGTAGAGACTATGGAGAATGTTGCAGATGCATTAACAAAGCCTGTGAGCACAAAGAAGTTTAGATAGTGTTCTGAATTAATGGGCCTTTTGGCCCCTAGGAATTAACTACCTATTTTCTATTGGCTCATGCAAGGTGTTCAAGAAGTGGGAAAATGTTAGAAATAAAACATTTTAAAAGATAAAACAAAAAGAAAAATAAAACGAAAGTGTCTCAATCTTGCATGGAAATAAAAATAAGCAAGCCTAGAAAAGAAGATTTTGTGATAGGTGAAAAACGACTATTTTGAGAAGTATCTTTTATATGGAGATAGAGATAAGTTTGCTATTCATTTATTAGATATTTCTAAAAAGAAATGCTTTATCTCTAGAAGGTTCTCATATGCAATGTAATATTATATATTGGTACTTTTGAGATTGTCATTTTGAGGCATGAGAGTTTGCAAGTCTATATGCTGCTGGAATACTACTAAAATTCCTCTAGATTGAGTTGAGGTGAAGACTCCTGTAAGAACTTGCATTGCAAGTGTGTTGTAATCTGTTTCAAGATTTGATAATACATTGTGTTGGTTTTGGAGTGTGGAGTTTTTTTTCCTGAAAGGGTTTTCCCCACATAAATCACTAAGTTATGATTTTATTGTTATTATGTGTGAACCAAGATTCCCAACCTGCATAAACATGAGAAACAAACATTATATTAGATCAAATGCAAGTTAGTATGATGATTCCCCAAGAAATCCATTTGAATTGTAAAGGAAAAGGAATGAAATGAAGAACATAAACAAGCATAAACCAAATATATTAAATTCTATTCAAATACAAAGCAAACTCTTAATCTCTTGAGGGAGTTGGTGCCAATTTAATGTGGAAATTGGCCCTTTCCCAACTCCTATGCAAGCTTTGTTGATTGGTGATGAAGAGTGATCCACTTTGTTGATGATTGAAGTATGCTTCAAGATGAAAATTTGCATAACCTAACTAAGATTGGATAAAAATGGATGAGAATTGCTATGGATTTGAGTATAATAAATTTTCTCAAATTGTGGATGGATCTAAAAATGACTATAATAATTTTACTTGGATTGTGGATGCCAAAATGAGGAATGAAGCCTCTTATTTATAGATTGACAAGTTGGAGAGATGCTCAAAATGAAGCAATGTGGGGCTAAAATTCAACCAATGGCAAGGTGCCACTTGTCAAGATGAGAATGGTTGAGGGATGCGCACATTTTGATGAATGTGCCCATAAATGCAATTAGGTGATATTTGAAATTAGTGAAATGACATGTAAGAGTGAAAAGGAATGCCTTAAATGCCACTTGGCTCAAGGCAAAAAGGACTTATTAGATGAAGTTAATGTCTTGTTGGAAGGACAAAGTCCACTTGGATTTTGAATTCAAATCTGAGAGAATATTCCTCCATTACGCCATGTTGAGAGAAAATAGGGATTTAATAAATGAATTAAATCTATTTTCATGTGCAAGTGGTAAAAACTAGAGGATGGGACATGAATTATGATTAAATAATCAAAGGTTAATTAATTTAATGAAGGATTAGATGATGTGACAAATTTGACTTAGATTTATGGGTTTATTTAAATCAAAGATGAGAAGAATGTGATTTTAGACTTAGTTAAATAAATAGTTTGTTTATTTAACTAAAGGGGATGGTTGGTTAGCTTAAATTAAACAAGGTTTAATTTACTTAATTTAATAGATAGACCTTAGAGGTTTAATCAAATAAAGAGAATTATTTAATTAAATATGGACATAGGGTTAATTAGATCAGGTAGATTGATTTAATTAACAAAAGATGAAGACTTAATTAGATAAAATGATTTATTTAATTAAGAAAGGAAAATTGATGAATTTAATCAAATAAAAGTATTTGATTAAATGGTTAGACTGAGGGATGATTTAGGATGAAATAGTGTTAGTAGTCGTGATCAAGTATATCGGTATATTTTCTATATCTACATTATGTTTATGGTATTATGTGTTTTTTGAAATCTCTATAATATTATAGTTGAAATTTGCTTAACCCTCATCTCAAGATTAGCATAGGAAGCATTCCCACACACCTTTGCTTCCTTACAATGCTTTTCCCTTGAGATTCGAACCCACCTCATTGATAGCCCATTTCCACAATAGCAACTTTCAAACTATATTTCTCTTTCTTGATTTTCTTCTTCTCTTTTATGGCAACCACAAAAGCAAGGGCATCCAAACTATACTTCCCGAGTGGAACCCATATAGCTCTTCTTCTCATCCAAAATTGTTTCAAATTTCCAATCTCCTGTTAAATGGTAATAACCATGGTCATATTATTCAGATTCAATCCAAAATTGTCACTAGGTTTCATTCTTGTTATCGTACCACTTTTTCCTGTTGGGTATGATGTAGAATGGCCACTTGGAATCATGTTATCAGCCATGCAATCTATGCATTTGGTCACTTGTTGTCTTTGAACCATTTCTTTATTTAGTGCAACTTCAAGAAGAATACATCCTAACGAGGTTTTGTTGTGAGATATACAAATTTAATAGATTATTGAACTTTTCTTAGAGAAACAAGATTTGTAAGATCCGTATAGTGAAAGCCACGAAACATCTTCTTATATATGATTTAAAATTTGGAAGCTTTGAGGTTTGTATCATCCGTATTATTACAGAAGTCATTCCAAACATGAAACAGACAGATATCTACTGGTGGTACAGTTCGTGTTTTATCTTTTATGATTCCCTACATCAGCTTCTGTCATAAAGCAGTTTAGTGCAGGATTTTCTCATGTGAATAAAGCAATGTGAATGAATTGTTAGAGCATCTAAACATTCTGCTGTAAATTGGTCTGCTTTTCTAATTAGGTCTTATTATAAAACGAGAAAGTGGAGATGACCATGCAATGGAATAGCTGCAATGTTGATAAAAATATATGTAATAAGAGATTCCGGACAAGAGAGTGGGTGGAGCATTAAATTAAAACCATGGACTCAAGCAATGATTTTGTCCTCCATTTTGTATTTTTTTTTGGTCAGAAGTTTTGAAGTTTCTAGCGTTACAGAGTGCTATTATTTTATAGCCTCCTCTATAATGGGCACAATGTTTAAATGGAAATATTGTACCCATGTGACATGAGTTTTGTCAAAGAATGTCTTGATAATAAGATTTGTTTTAAGAAAGTTATCAAAAGTGTTTAGGACATATAAATATAAAAGTAACAAGTGCAGTACCTCCTTTTAAATTATTATCATAATTTGTTTGTTGTGTATCAACAAATTTATTTTTAAATGAGAATCAACACGATTTTCATTTAAAGTTGCATGGTCCATTTCGATTGAAATTTGTTCATGTTCATCCATGTTATTATGTGATGAGGGAATTGGTTGGTATAAATTTATATATTTTAGTTTAGAGGATCGATTGAATGATTTTTATCATTATAGTTTTGAGAGGCGTGGTTGGTAGACTAGGATGTTTAATTAGATGAAAATTATAAAATGTTTTTGATATTAGGGAAAAGCAGATTGAATTTATAAAATGTTTGCTAGTTATAATTATTGAGAAATATATTTTTAGATTGAATTTATGAATAAGAGGAAGATTTACTAATCAAAATAGTTGAATTAATTCATTAGCTTCAATTAAGACAAAATGTGGGAAGCTACTTGCTTTCCTCTCTGAGCATATAAAGTTTCAATGATTGCTCTTCAACATTATCAAATAATATATGTGTATGTTTATGTGCATGTGAAGTATTATTGTAGGTATTGGAAATTTTAAAATCCTACGTTCAATACTAAATCAAAGATTCAAAATAAAAAATAGTAGATCAAACTATTCATGTACAAATCAAGATCTTTTGTATGCGAATTAAAATTGTAGGCATAAGTTTGGCCTAGTTTAATGCACAATTCTAGATATTATAAAGAATATAACTCTATCTTAATTAGTCTGTCTCAAACTCAATTTTCTTTATCAAGTAACTATTATTTTTCATATCCAAATCAATTTACCTCACTCTAACATCATGGTACACTTTTATATTTGTTATTTAATATATATTTTAGATGTGATCTATTAGGATAACAAGTGATATTCACCCTACAAATATTAAGTTTTGAGTAATTGTATAGAATTATGTAGATGAAATATTTTATGATCTCTAAACATGTTGAAGTGGGTTAAATAGAATGCCCATGTGTTGGTGGAGAAATTATTTAAATTATAATTTATTCTTTGAGATACTTGGAATATTATACATAAGAAGACATTGATTAGGGAGTTGCATTGAAAGGGTCAAAATTATAAGTTACAAAACACCTTTTAATTTGGTGGATATAACACAAACATTGAATTCCATCATGGAGTGCCTAGAATTTATATCTCAATCAATTTAACTATTATGATAGAATGTATGACATCTATGAGATGTAAGAGAGGTGCAAGATGTGTATATACTAAGATGCTTGATGATGACCTTAGGGGCATTATATTTTTTTTAATGTAATAAGATTTTGGATATCACTTAATGGTTTCTTCCTTTTAAATTTACTATATATTAGAGGTACATGAAAGTGAATTATAAGGTTCTTTTATAGGTACTCTTTTGGTGACAAAATACATTTATATAGATAATTGGATTCTATAATTTTACTATATTATTTGGAATAATACAATCTTGGGTCTTGGCTTGAATATTTTATCAAATGGTTTCTCTACATATATCTAGTGTCTATATGATTTCTATTTTATAATTTTATTGATTTCTACTCACTTCTTCATTATTTCATTAATAAATATTATTGAACTAATCACATCATAATAAAATCAAATCACTATATAGTTAATATTTCTATTATGTAACTTACCATATATTTCAACATTTAAAATTAGAGCTTCAACCAAATTATATAAGGGGATGTACATTTTTTGCAATGTTGATAGGTTTTTATAGTTGTAATAGGAGTATCATTTTAGTTTTTTTGAAAATCCAAGTTTGGTTATAGAAGCCATGGTAAGCACATTATTTTTTGAGATCGAGAAGTTTAATAGCTCTAGATGTGAGCTATGGGAGCTAAAAATAGAGGATCTCTCAAAGGAGTGAGATTAACTAAGAATAGTTTCAAAGGAAGAACCCATATAAATATTTGATGAAGGTTAAAGAAATATATATAAGAAGGAACAAGGAGCCATTTGATTGTGCCTTGTAAATTTATCTCTTAAATGCCTCATAGGAGTCTACCACTTTCAATTTGGGGAATAAATTGATGAGATCTATAAAAAAAAAAGTTAGGTAAACAAGATTTGATAAAAATAAAATTACTTTCCTTAAGGAAAAAGAAAGCAGACTTTGTAGTTGAGAATTTATATGTATTTAATTTCATTTTGATTTAGTTGTGTAGTATTATAAGATAAAAGAGGAGGATAGATCTGTATTTTATTACTTTTCTATTTACCTTAATCTTGAGAGAGTCTAATTGTTGTGTTTAATGATTCCACTATATATCCATAAAGGAAGTTCCTTGTCACATTTTTTATGGTGAGGAAATATAGTAGAAATTTATGGATGAGGATTAAAAAAATTCACTTCATGGATATGGTAGACCCAAGGAAGAATATGATAAGAAAAATGGGTGTAAGGAGAGGTATAATTCAAAAGGAAAAGCAAAAAAATCTCAAAAGAGGCAAGGCACAAACACTAAGTCTAAAATAGATATAGGGACTAATTAGATGGATCTTAATTTAAATATCAATGGAGACTCCATAGGAGACAGCTAAAATATAAGTACCAAAAAGCACATGAGAGGTCCTCATGCAAGGCTATGATATAAAATTAATGGATCAAGGGACCAAAAATTAAGAGCTTCCCTAATTTTACTAAAAAATGGGGGCATTATTACAAGGTACTGGTTCCCATTGGTACATCTATGTATATAACACATCTCTTAAGCACATTAATATAGGCACACATGGTGGTGACTTTATTGGATGATTTATTTATCTATCTATTTTACTATATGTTACATATTATGTTCTTTGTGCAATATTCTTTATATGATTTTTACTTAGTTTTGTCATTTATAAGCTAGTTGATGTTTGGTTTTATAGGATACATGCAATCATTATTTCTCTAATTTAGAGGAAAATTGGGGACATCTTTATTATCACATAAACATTGGTCACACACAAGAAAGTGCCTCAAGTATGCATCTTTTATTTTATATTATCATCTCCATACTTAGTTTAGCATGGTAATAATTATATTCAATTTATCATGTGTGTGATCAATTTATAAATAGATAGTAGCATGATATCATGTTTATTTATTATGAAAATATTTCTTTATCTTTTCAATTTATGTCACCTTTTTAGAACACATAAAATCAAGGGGGTGTATCATTTCAAATTATACTTTCAAGTTTATGTGAAATTTACAAGTTGAATTTTGGATTATTTCTCTAGTTATTCTTCTAAAAGGATTGCCTTTTATTTTTACTCTAGTAATCTTGCTCGTGTATATTTGAATTCACACTAAATTTAATGAAACATATAGGAGTGTAAAGTGTATTCCTAGCAGTTTCCCCATTATTTTACATCACTTTCTATTGGTGTGCTAAATAGATGGCATAATACATGAATTTGAATAAATTGGCCTATTCTAATTGACCCTTGAATTTTGTTTACCACTTAGAAACAATATTATACCTCTACGCAAAATAATTTTATCTAGTTTTGATCACAACTTTCTATGATAAGTGCAAAACAACATGTGCAACCTTGAACCATTTTAATCCCACAAGTGTAGTTGTAACATGCCCCTTGTTCTACATAGTAATTTTCCCATGTTTTTACCATAAGTAAATTTAATCTAATGACAACCCACATAGCAATACTTTTTTTTCTTTCCAAAACAAGGTAAAATGTACACATGATAGCAACAAAATATCTTTCTTATTTCATTTGAAACAATTTGTACAATATTTCCATAGAAATGATTTCATAATTTATCTATACAAAATATATTTTGCATCTTTCAAGAAATAGATGCAGGTTACATATATAGCTCATCTAAGCTCCATTGTCACTAGAAATATAAATAATCTAGGAAATCTCCTTTCAAATCCTAGCTTGCTAAATGAGAGGAGAAGCATCACTCATATGTTTTTTTTCCATCCATGGACTAACTGTGGTCCCCCATACATCTACCACATATGGTAAGATGGCCCTACCCTTCAACGAAGAGCTTTGGTATATAAACCACATAGTACTAGCCTATCCTGAGTTGGTGTTGTGTTTTTCATAACTAGAGCTTTACCATACTACACATCTATGTTTTACGTGTATGAAAATCTTGAAATCACACATGAAAAGGTAACACAATGAACTGACGGTGTAACCAATGGTGAATTACACCACTTTGGAAAAAGCATTCATCACCCAGTACTTTGAGTGGATGCCACACACTCACCCACCATTCTAGCTTGATTTGTTAAGATCAAATATATTCTATGCATAAGAAATTCCATCCATAGGATAATCTACAACCCTAGGAACAACCTATATACGCAACATAATCTATGATGCTTCTACTAGCTTAAACATGTGTTTCCGTAACCTACCAATTTAAGTCTAGCTATAAGCTACAAGGACCTCGCTCTATTGAATACTTTCTACTATATTTATATATCTATGTAAATAATGACCCCTTAATATGGATTGTGTAAAATCACTTTAAATAGTAGAGATTTCTAATTTATAACAACAAATGATTATCTATTCAAATGCTAAAAAAAATCTTTTCCTAAAGCTTATTACTTTCAAAAAATATATATATATATAATCAATTTAAATCAAGCAAACATAAAAGAATAAGATTCAACATGCTTGTAAGTATAAAGCTCCATTTGGTCTAGCTGGTTTCCAATCCTAGCTTCCACAATCAACTTGTTACTTGGCAACAATTCTTCTCTACACTTTCCTAAACTCCCACACAATTCTCACAATAAAACTCTTGCAATTCACTCTCAAACTCTAGATCAAAAAACTTAGGAAATTAGAGTAGCTCTTAGAAAAATACAATAGAGTGTAGATTATGTGTCCCAACGAGGTACAAAATGCCTCTATATATACACAAAAATTATCTTGCAAAAGGATAGAAACATGGTGGATGGGTTGACACTTCTTAGTTTGCATGGTTTGACTTAGCTTAGCAAAAAAAAGGTGGTAGATTAAAAACATAATACTCAACTATTTAGAACAACAGGACATCCCATTCAAAGACAACAAGAATTCATTTCAGATAAGCAAGGTAATAGTTTGAACAAGTTGACTCCATATGTGCTAGCATTCAAAAGACTTATTCTCTCATTTACTTTACTTTCTATCAATGTACAAAGCTTAATAAATAGACTTCTAATGCAATTGCAAATATTCATAGTTTTGCACCACATTAACATCTTTTCATGCTTTTGGTGTTTTGTAGCTTTGACAGAGTCAAAGCTTTTAAATGTTTTACAAACAACTTACAATACATGTTGACTAAGTCTCATATATTCCACATGCCTTCCTATATATAAAAATTGAATTCTATATGCAAGCAAAATAAATGATTATACATGTTGATAGCACTGCATATATGAGCGCTTTATTGTTGCATTATTCACTTATTGAAATGTGTTATATGCTATGGTTCACATAGTATGCACATGGTTTAAATTAATATATGTGCTTTACTTATATAAACGATGCTTTATCAATCAATAAATATAATAATAATAACAATAATATATATACATTGTATATATTCACTATACATATATATATTAATAACTCAACATGTTATTATATATATGTATACATATGTATATATTTATATATATATCAACTCAAATGACAATAAATGTTCATCATTTGATATTCGAATGCATAAGCTTATATCCATTTACTATTCAAATTATTTTCACACATGTAATATATATATCTATGTACATATATACATATGTATATTTATATATATATATATATATATATATATATATATATATATATATATATTAATATACTTATATGGTCATTGTCCTCACGTCAATACATACACGTATATCAGTATGTATATACTCATATACATATATATATATATATATGTATATATATCTATCGTATATATATTACCTTCAAACATTCATAAAAGAAATAATATTGATTGACATACATACATTAGATATATATATTTACATATATATGTATATACATGTCTCTTTATCCATTGAATGTTCTCGTGCATATGGGTAATTTTTCCCATAAGCATGTGTAGATATGTCTATCTACATATAGTTATGTATAGGATTACTCATGTGTATGAGTTCATCGTGGACATGTATATATGTATGTATATATACACTCTATATGATATATATATATATTTCATAAATTGTACTCTTAAAGGAAGTACTAAAAAACACAAAGAAACTCAAACACTTATTTCAAGCATGACTTCACAAACAAACAAAACCTCTCCTAAACAATCCATACTAAGTATCTTACCTTTTTCTTGAAACTATTGACTTGACTATTCTATCAGTGAGTGTATGAAAGATCAATTTAGACTCTCCTAAGGGTTTGTAGACAAAAATCCTTCTCCTGAGTGATAATTCTCCTCCCTTCTAGAGGTATGAACCTACACCTACAACCAACTCGTCACATTTGCAAAGGTAGTCAATTGATCACAAAACAACACTTGCAATATATATTCAATGGTCAACATTTAAGACACATATAATATCAATTTGAATAAACCATTTATTTATTCTATTTCCAATGATTCATATAAACAAAGTACATTCACATTTATTTCCATCAAAGTTGCAAAAACACACATATGCAAGTATTTCATCTATCTAGGTAAAAGTAACTAAGTATACTACATGGTGTACCACATGCCCCCCTTATGAATCATCATCCCTAATGATCTTATGTAGCAATATAAATACAACACAACACAATATTGTTTTCAAGAACTTTCAAAAGCATGTAAAACATGTAAAAACTTTTGCACAATTTCAACATAGTCTTCCCAAGTAGTAGAATCTTCTGACTACTAGTCCCACTGAACTTTACACTGTAGAACCTCTCTATTACGTAAGTGAAGATTAATTGTTCCAATCACCTTAATAGGTTTTATTGTTACTACTCTGGGGTCCTGTACCTATAAAGCATTCCAATCAAACATGATTATCACCTAGTATATACTTCTTTAGGTATGAGACATGAAAAGCAATATGGATCCGGGCAAGAGTTGGTGGCAATGCTATTTGGTAAGCAATAGGGTTTACTTATAGGACCTCAAATGGACCTACGTATTTCAGAGCTAGTTTGGAAAAATTACCAAACTTGATGGAACTCTTTTGAGGTTTTACTCTCAACAACACATTTTCCCCTACCTCAAATGTTCTAGATACTCTTAGAATCTACATAACTTTTATGTCTACCATTGGATTTAGCTAGCCTTTTCTTAATAATTCCAACTTCCTCTTCCATTTCTGACATCTTTGGTCCAAGACTTATCCTATCCTCAAGCTTATCCCAGCTTATAGGATTTCTACATTTTCAACCATATAATTCTTCAAAAGGAGCCATCTTAATCGCGGAATGATAGGAATTGTTATACGCAAACTCCATTAAAGGGAAGTAATCTTCCCACTTGTATTGATGATCCATGCAATACATTCTTATAAGATCTTAGATAACACTTTATACACCCTTTCAGTTTTCCCATCCATCTCTAGATGATATGCAAAACTTATATTCAATTGAGTCCGAAGTGAGGAAAACAAGGTTTTCCAAAACCTAGATGTCACACGAGAATCTCTATCTGAAATAATATTTTCAAGGATCCCATGTAATCTAAACACCTCTTGCACAAATTTTCAAGCTATGATAGGATCTCCATCCATCAAATTTCTAGGAATAAAATGTGCTACTTTGGTAAGTTTGTCCACTACCACCAAAATTGCATTGTGCTTATTCCTCGACATAGGAAGACCTTGCACAAAGTCCATACTAATGATGTGCCACTTCTCTCATGAAAATCATGTGGACACAAAAAAACCTGCTGGGTGATGATGTTCAACTTTCACCCTTTGACACTCTAAGCACCTTGCTACAAATCTAGAAACATCTCCTTTAATCCCTTTCTAGAAATATAGTGACAACATTGTATCTTTACTTTCTTTTTGTTTTTTCTCTATATTTTCTCTGCACTCTTTTTCTTGCCTATAAAACAAAAAATATATCATATCATGTCTTATATACATAAATCTCTTGCCTATAAAATTTCATTAAACAGTATTAAACAAATAATATATTACTTAGTGGATTTACAACTTGCCTATTTGTCAAACCAAGACACGATAAATATTCATTATTCTTGGCCACACGTTCTTCACAAAAGTACTCATAATATGTCACTAGAATTTCAGCATTGTGATCACTATCATCTAATTTGTGCCTTAAATTATTTTTCTTCATTTCCTAATGTCCAAAAAAACAATAATGTATAAATTAGCAACTTGATATAGAGATAATTAACCATAACAAAAATTGCATAAATACAAGTTTATGAGGTCTCAGTTTTAATGAACAATCATTAAAACACGTACGAAGTCTAAAGCACTGCAAACAACAATAGTCATTAGATGTTGTGGGTATTTCAGTCAATGGATATTAAATAATGGTGCCTTGCAGAAATTCCAGTTGCATAAAAAACTTAGCAATGTATTTGAATCAATCCATCAAATCTTTAGCAATAATGTTTTCATTCATGGTTCAATAAAAAAATCAGTATTACCAGATTTTAATTGGACATGAACTTGTAACATGACAACCATTTTGTACAACTAAACTAATGCTTTACTTAGGTAATAGAACCATCACTAAGAAATTTCTATGGTATTTGGTGATTCTTACTTTTGTTGTTCTATTACGTAATAATTTGTTCATAACATTCAGATATATTCATGAAGGGGTAGATTTCATGAAAAAGAACAGATATGTTGGAGTGGATAGTGAGTTACAAGCAAGGCACACAATGATTTGAAAACTAAGTAGTCAAATAGTAGTGAACTTCAAGATATATGCAAAATAGTGAAGAACATTTGATCAAAGCAAAAAAAAGCAATGACCTTACAGTATACAAAGATACATATGAGACAATGATTTCTAGTGCATAAAGTCAGAAGCACAAATGCTGATAACAGTGATATCACTGTTAAAAAGAATGTGAAGACAACAAAGGATGTGAGCAGCATGTAATGCCAAAATAGTGGGGATATAATGAGGAAATGCTTCTATTGCAATGGGGAATCATTGTATTGATGCCTTGAGCATTGACAAAAAATAGTGATCAATCATCAAGGATTGTATACTGCTGCTATAAACAGTGAAGGAATAGAGAACAAAAGACCATATTAGTGAGGAAATGAGTGGTACAGTGGGTGAAATATCCAAGAAATGAAGAAAACAATGAGAAATAATTTCATGGCAGTGAGTAGTCAATGCCAAAATAGTTCACAAGGCAATGGTATACAATAATATTTAAAAAATAGGGCTAAAGATAATGTCATATGTAGGGAAGACAATGCTATTTTAGTAAAAAAGTGTAAAAAAAAACAATAGAAACAATGTTTAGCAATGCTTCAATGATGGATTTTATAAAGGATGCTAGAACAATGACAGTCATAAAGAACACATATAAAAGCATTAAATAGTCCAGAGGAGCTATCAAGAAAAGATCATTGTCAAAGTAAAGCAATGATGGTATACATATTCATATTGCATTCATACTCATATTCATATTGCATCCTTGTTTATATATGAAAACATATTCATATTGCATTCATATGTGAAAACATATTCATATTGCATCCTCATTTTTATATGAAAACATATTCATATTGCATTCATATAGCAACTTTGTTCAACATTAAAGCTTTGAAACAGGTATTAGTCTGAAGGTCTGTGTCCTTAAAACATAAAGCGGTCTTAAAACAATATAAAAGTCTTACATAAAAGGTCATAAAATGGGGCTCATCAATAATCATCTGCATTTCCAGCAAGATCAGAATCCTGATCACTCATGTCTACATCTACTTTATTTTCTTCTTCATCCTCATTTGTAACATGCAATACATTCTCTCTCCCAATTTCTTCATTGGTAATCAAAATCTCTTCTTCAAACAATACCTCATTGTCTTCATCCACTTCTTCGAATGTTTCTGTAAATTAACATATTTCCCATCAGGCATTACATCAACAACTTCCATGAATTTTTGTCTCGAACGAGACTCTGTTTGAATGACATATGGCCAACTTGGGCTTCTTACATCATCAATTAGAAATGATTGGTTAATTTGAAGAGGGGAACATACGACTCATCTATCTCTGATAAAAATTGTCGTGTATTTGCACGTACAAATCCATACTCATCAAATTGTACTGTAGATGGTCAAATCCACTTACATTTTAATAATATAGGACTATTTTCACAAAAATTCACTTGAATAATTTCTTGGATGAATCCAACATAAAATTTCTTCTCAATTTCATGAAGAAATTCAACACTAACAACACAATCACAATTTGTCTTTCCTTTGTCTTTTTCTTCCACTCTTAAATGACTACCATAGGCCCACATTCCACTAAAATGCATAGCCCATAAATGTGGAGATCGTGAAAGCTCACTTTCCTCTATTGTTATATCTTGACCTTCTTCTTTTGCATCACTAATTGCATTAGCAATCCATTCTTCAAATTTTGGAAAATAATCACCTCCAATCAAATCATGATGTCTACACTTTTGAGGTCGATGTTGCATCCAAGTTTGATTCTCTTCTTCATATTTTCTACATAGAATAATGACGTACAAATAGTAAAATTAATAATATAAATGTCTAAATGCAATTGAGTAAATTAATTATTTTGTATTTTTTTTACTCGTGCCACTTATCGAATGAAGATGTGTTTTGAAGAATAAAGGCATGTATTGCACTTCTTTCTTGATATGATAGCTTGAAGTGACATCCATTTCCTTCTAATACTTCACTTGCAACTCTCTCATCTTCATCATCATCCCATACACGTCGATTGACATTTTTAAAATCCTTCATATATTTTGTGCAAAATCCCATGGCCTCTTGCATTGAATATCCCTTAGACATGTTGCCTTCTGGTTTTTCCCTAGTACAAATTTTTTTTTTCAAAGTTACCTTCATATATCGTTCTATAGGATACATCCATCTCGTTCTTACTGGGCCACAATGCTCTAGTTCATATTCTAGATGTATCAAAAGGTGCATAGAAATGTTAGACTTATGGTGGAAATTCTCGTTCCAATAGACAAAGGACTTCAACAACCTCCTCCCTAAAACTATCAAAGTTCAAAGGATCTAATACATGTAAACTCATTCTCTTTAATATTAGGCCCAACCTTGTAATTTCCAATCTTGGCCCCTTTTCCAAACTTGGTATATTTAAAACAATAGGTAAAATATTCTCGATTATGACATGATAGTCATAGGTCTTGAGGTCTCTTAAGCTATTAATGTCAGTTTGGCTTCTGATGCTACTACTTACATATCCAGTGGGAAAGTGAGTCTAAGACATCAACTATAAGAATTGTGCACATTGCTCCTTTGTCCAGACATAAGGATCACTAGGTTTTCTATATTTTTCATTATCATATTTTTCAACCCAAAGATTTCGATGAATCTTTATTTCTCAAAAGTCTTCACGTGATGAAATAGTATCAAGAGCACCAAAAAGAGTTTCTATAATAGCATAAGCTATATTTTTCTCAGTATGCATAAAGTCAACAGTATGCCTAATGGCTATATCCTTAAAGTATGGCAACTTATACAATATGCACAACTATTTTACACCACTTTCATTACATGGATCATACCTATTGCTAACAATCCCATCATTTTCAATAAATGACATTCTTTTTTGTCCATTCTCAACAATTTAATCACTTGTTATTAGAAATGGTGCTTCACGATTCTCTTCTTGACCATTGAAACATGTTTTTTGTCAATGATATGGATGATCCATTTTAAGGTAAGCACAATGTCCACAATAAATACACTTATGCAAACTTCATGCAAGAAGACCAGACAATAAAATTATGCGGGAAATCCATGGTATCCATGAATAGAGATACCAGACAATATGCCATATGTTAGAAGATCATGAATCGTAAACAATAAGGAAACTCTTAAAGTGAATTTGATTGAATGGCCATCCCTTAAAGATTGAATTGCTTCAATTCCTTTCTGCAATTCCATTAGCTCATCATATAATGGCTCTAGATAAGCATCTATTGTATTTGAAGTCACACTTTTCTTTCCTAGTATAATCAATGATAACATTAAGAAAAATGGTTTAGTTGCTAACCATGGAGGCAAGTTATAATTTATTAGAAACATTGGCCAAGTTGACCATTTAGTACTTTGATATGAGAATGAGTTCACCCCATCTAGAGCCAAACCCAACCTTATATTATGAAGATCTTGAGAAAAATTGGGCCATCTGTTATCAAATTCCATCCATGTCTTAGAATCAGGCACATGTCATTTTCCATCAGTGCTCTTAGTTTGGGCATGCCACTGGATAAGTTTATCAATGTCTCTGCACCTATACATTTGGAGTAATCATGGGATTATCAGAAAGTGGCAAAGAACCTTTCTAGGAACCATAGCTAATTTCAACCCTTATCTATACCTCGGTTCATGACATTTCAGACATTCACTCTAATTTGCAAGATTTTTGTGAAATAATACACAACCATTCACACATGTGTGGATGTTTTCATACCCCCAAGTCAAGCTTACTGATTTTCTTCTTACATTGACTTCGTTTTGTTGGCAATGTGGAGTTAGCTGGTAACAATGAACTTAATAATGCCAATAACTAATCTACACTCTCATTTGTCCAACCATGCACCACCTGCAAGTTAAGAATTTGAAGGATTGTTGTCAAATGAATTAACTTGCAATTAGCATACACAGGATTTAAAGCATCATACATTGACTTGGCCCAATCATCATTTAGATCCCCATTCAACATTCTATCAACTTCAAACCCTTCATCAAACATTTATGCCTCTTCATCTATGTGTGTTTCCTCTTAATCTCTCATAGTCTGCCATTCTATCATATCTTTATAATAATTTTAAGCCCAAGGGCTTATACCACTATGCACATATCTTACCATATGTTGATAAATCATATTTCTTTTTTTCACCTTTCCATCAAGACAATTTTTACATGGACGTGGATATTTGTCAATGTCCCTCTCATCATCTACTCTCTCATCATATGCATGATATTGATCCATAATCAAGCTTTGATGCTCATCCATCTATAATATTGTGCATTCCTATATTAATTTTGTTTCTGATTTAAAGAAAAAAAACATAAATTTGAAAATAGAGATGCCAAAACATTGTTGAAAGTAGTCACTTTTAGTACAAACAATAACAGAAAGAAGATGATATAATGAGTCATTGTTTTGAGATCTATCTTACATTCATTTGAAGTTTACCTATTGAGAATGGAATATTCTTGTGTTTCCTATCACCTTACTTTCGACAATGAGGGTTTCAAACTACCTGTAAATTCACTACAGAGGGCCTCGCTGACTTTAAATTCATTGCAACAAACTTCAAATTCTTTGCCTGCCTTTTCAAAAGTCTCCATGTCCTATCCAAACAAGCTGTATCGCCCATGCAAGTGCTTCAATACCTGCCCATGAGAATAAAAAACTTTGAAACAACAATCCAATTTCATTCCCATCCCAACAATTATACATTTTACAAGTTGTTTGACTTATAAATATAGACAAGTTATGTAAACCACTAGATAAATAACATTTAAAGGTTTGTCGTCTCTGACTTATAATTTGTTTTTGAGTTCAGCTAATATAACTATATCTTATAAGTTATTTTGAGTTTAGCTAATACAACTGTATCTTCATTATTGAAGAACTAGCATTCGTCTTGTCATAATTCTTTGGAAAAACTGTAGTAACATGGGGATATTGTAAAGAATATTATAAATTAAAGGATTAACATTGATCTAGTCAAGCTAGGTAATGAACACCATAAATATGTGGTATTTGTCTTCTTGGAGACAACAAGCTTTATTTAGTTATCCATTACATATTCTTATTCTCTCTTATTTTTTTGTATGATCTATGCATGTTATTTTTCATTGTGCTAGTTGTTAGAACTGAAAATTTTCACATTTTTCACTAGCCTCCACCCACCAATCCTCCAAATTCCACATAAATTCATCACATTTTAATTTTAGTATCAACACAAATTGTTGAAATTTGTGTGACAAGATCCATTTTGTAGCCTACATTGCCAAATTGTCATGCCCATAAATAAGTTTGAGACTCCATAATTTTTCCATGTTCCTAAGTAAAAACTAGCAGTATTGGCCTAACAATGCATCATTTATGGAACCCCCATCATAGCCTCACCAATGGCTTGATGAAAATAGTTCATAACCTAGTATCGATATAACAACACCCTATCGGGCTAACTCCTAAGGTTTTCCTCCTAATAGACCGATAGAGTCAACAAAAGTAAGCACATCGTTGTAACACATGAACATTGGTGGAACAAATGTCTACATTCCCCTGATGGCCTGATATGATCTTAAATTATCAAGACTTATTATATATCGTGGGAATTAATGTGTATCAAGGTAATATATTTTGGCATCCCGCCGATAGACTGAAGGAAAATTGTTCATCAGTGGAGAGGGTGGCTATCAATGGAATAAGGATTGCAGTCTTGCCGATATAGCGATGATGATTGATTGCTAACTAACGTGATATCTCAAGGCATCATTGAGATATTTAAAAATAAATGCTTCCCTCTGATGACAAGATTGATACGTGTGGTGTATTTATGAGCCAGAGTTGAAGTGAATTATATCACAAGTTGATCGCATAATTGTTGCACATTCTAGGAGATTTTGCCAAGGACATAAGCATAAAGGAAAATCTTGGAGTTTTCACTTTGTAGAAACTAGTGGAGGTGAGACCCAAGTAAGTACACCAATCTTGGCTGAGAAGTTGTATTTTTCAAAAGATTAAGAATTCGAACAATGGAGGAAAATGCAAAAAAACCCAAAGCTAAGAAATAGAAAACTGAGAAGAGACTCTTGAATCAAGACTTGATAGATCAATGCCCTGGGTCAAGGCTAAGACCCATGAGGAGTTCTCAAATGAATCCTTCAATGGATATATTATTAGATAAACATAAAGGATTGGGGGATATTTGGACACCACAACGTGGGTATGAGCTTTTCATGTATCATTACAGGAAACAATTTAGGTTTTAGCCAGTCCACAACCCATGGAGGTTGAACATGGGAAGACTTGTGGTGCCCAATGTGTTCATAAATGTAGAATTAATTAAAGCTCTGGCTAGCAAATATGACCCCAAGAGGAGAACTATCCAAGCACATAATGGGGCTGACATGCTTGTTATTTTTGAGGATTTAATTTTTAATGTGTTTCAGTTGGAGTGTCCTATGAACTTTCCATTCATGATTAAAGATCTCTTGACAGAGTATCACCATATGGATACCAGCTACATATGATAGAAACTACCCTTGCATAGGCCTAAGAATAAAGGAGGCCAACTCAGGAGGTTTTCGAGTAATGAAAACCCTCCTCTTCATGAGGACTTGTTTGAAGAATATTTCAGATACACTTATCATTCAGCTGGTTAGGTCTTGGGGGTAGAGGTCCCACCCCTCATGTTTATTGCCCTAATGGTCTTAGCGCAAACATACAAAGCAATGATGCCAGGTCATTCAATTATGCTAGATACTTGGCCAGTGACCTAAACCAGGAGCTTGAAAAGATTAAAAACAATAGTGAATATATTCATTTCAAACAATATTATTTTTTCATGCATTTGCTCATGTATGAGGGACATGTTAGAAGGGTCTAGTCTCAAGAATTAAGAATAAAATATATAGATGAAAATGGGAACCTCAAAACCTATATAGATGTGGACTTCACTGTGGCATAGTCGATTTGGTAGATCTCATTATCTTTATTTTGAGGAGTTTTTTGTGAAACCATTAATGGAGTCACTGGATATCCATGTGATTATAACTTATCCCCAGAAGTGCAAAAGTTTCTAAGACCAAAGGAAAATGACACAAGGAATAAGGTGAATCATAACTGGGGAGACTATTATGATTTTCCTAACTGCACAATGATTAGGGTTTATGGGTTTGAAGGAACTCCACTCTTGTTGCCACAAGTAGTTCCTGATAGAATTTCCTACTTAGAAATTGTGAGGCAATTGACAAAATCTGAGGCCAAAAACCTCAAAGGACACAACAAACAGTCGATCATTCCTAGTACCTTATGTTTTGGAGACTTTACAGTGGTTGCAAATGAGGGATATGAGGAAATTAATGCTAAATTAGCACAGTATAACCTCCCTCTACGTAACAAAAGGAAAAATTTTGATGCAGAAGGCTTTATTCACAAAGCAAGGTTATCACAGGGGTTATCAGGATATGATCATGTATTCTCAGATGAAGATGTAATCAGAAACCATGATGAAGCCTCTACCACTAAAATAATGATTGCATATAGTAGGGTTATGCTTGTAGAGGAATGGAAAAGAAGAAATGTCCCATCTTATTCGAAGGCATTTGATGAAATGCATGATCCTCTAGCAAGGATTGAGAAACTCATTGCTCATATGGATGAAGTGGTAAAGAATGCACCTTCATTTGTCTTTAATGCCCCTCATGCAACCTATCCAGGAGTGCAAGCTAAAGATATAGAGCCCTTAGATTATATCCCTTCATAGCCAACTCCTGATTTGAGTGAAGAAGAGGAGAGTGATGAGGAAAGCAATGAGGAGGAAGAGAAAGTACAACAAATAAGTGCTCCTGTAATTGCACAGTATGAGCCTCCTCAGGAACACAATGTTGTAAGATTTGAAGCATTAGATGAATTATCAGATGATGTAGGGTCAAGGATGGACATGAGTTCATTTTTGATGGATATTTTGTTAAGTCTCCCGAGTTTAAATCGTTTGTTTACAAATATAAAGGAAAGAAAATGAGACAAAAGATGTAGGATGTCACTCCTGAATGAGAAGCCATTGTTTTGGAAGAATTGAAAAAATAAATAGACAAAGATATGGAGTCCATCACTCTTGAGAGAGGGAGAGAGTTACTCCAAGAAGCTAGAGTATTGCTTTTGATCAGATGGGATATAAGCTTTGCAATTGTGTTTGATAGTTTCAAAAAGAAAGGAGATAAAATAATGAATTTAACAGAGGAAGCAAGTGACAAGATGTATTCAAGATCTGGATATAATCCAGATGAGGCCACCTTGCTTATTTGTTCACTGTACCCCCATGACAAAAAACTAGTTGTGATTGATAATCCAAACCAAATGTTTGGACATCTCTTGGTTCAAAGAGTAGGGGGTACCAATCCCATGGAGACAATAGAGTTGAATGTTAATGTGGAAAAGTTCTCCAAGGCACAAATTGATAAGCTGGTTAAAGAAAATGACAGGTTGAAGAAGGAATTAGAACATCAAAGAGAAAGATCATCTTCCTCTTCCACACCAGAATTTTATTCCCCATGGCTTGAGAAAGATAAGAGAGTATTAGATGCAATGGCTGATACAATTTATTGGAAGAATTGCCACCTGAAATCTCAACATAAATGTAAAGAATTGGAGAAGGAAGTCAAAACCATCAAGTATAATACTACACTTGAAATGATCAAGGGAAGATTCAATAAGATGATGAAATGTGCAAATGAATATTGGAGGAAATTTAAATAGGTACACTCAACAATAGTGGAGAACAAACGATTACAGGGGAGAATAATCAAAAAGAGACAAGAGCTTCAAGACAAGCAAATCCTGAAAGGATAGATAATACAGACACATAACAAATTGGTAGAAACACACAATGGATATCATAATAGGCTCATGGAGGATCTCAACTCCTTCAATTCAACTCTGACACTCTATGATGATATAGGAAATCCTCGAGAATATGATGATTGGAAGGAAGAGTTTAATGCACTTTTGACTATTGCATTACAAGTGATCAATGACGAGGATGTGATTTTACAAAATACTCACAAGTACCTCGATAATATGATGTATAGGGAGTATGATATGAGATAAGTGATCTCCAATCTAGATACTTGTGTTGAACAAGAATACACCCATCACCTCTTTGCATTCAATTTGTTCCTCAACCAAACTATGGATACACCAGACACAACAGGGCAACCATCTGGATGAAAGGAGTCAGCCGACAGCATGAGCACCATATCATGGAGTAGAATCTTTGAACAGATCTTAGGTGGTCATGGGCTTCTTCTTGGAGATTAACGGATCGGTGCATTTAGTTGCTCCAATATTTTTTTTTCTTAATTTTGTTTAGTTATCAAACAACATGACCTTTTGTAACAGGTATGTAGCTTGTTAACTCTCACATATATAAGAGAGACCAAGACCCGAATAGATCATCATCACATCATTTCCATTTTAGGGTAGGAATTAGTAAGAAGATAGATTGCACCATTTCACCCATCCGTCTCATATCATAAAATATTGTTATAATGCATATTATTCAAAGAAAAATATAATGGAGAAGGTTATGCATAATTGTTAATTTACTTTCAAGTGTTCAACTATTGTGTGGATTTATATGCTTATATGTTATTTGGATGTCTTCAAATTGGTTGTTTATGTTATTCAAATTGAGTGTGTGGAAATACATTTAATTTGTCAATACACATTTGTTGTAGTTGTATGACGTTGTTGACTGGTTTCGGTGTGAAGAAGAATTAAAATTTCTTTTAAGAAATCAAATTCGATAAGTTCCTATTTGGATTAAAGTCCTTTTGAATAGATTGTCTTAATTGCTATGTTACACGGGGATGCGTCCCCTGCCCCAAAACCCATTGTCCCTGAGGGATGCAAAGAGGACATACCCCAGTCGTCCCCAAAACAACCCAACTAGCAGGAAACGAGAAGAAACGTCCCCTACCCTTTGGGGACGTTTCCCTATCCCTGGTATGGATGGGGGAAATTGGAAACATCCCTTGTCGCACTGGGGATGGCTAGTTGTCCCCTACGGACAGAGAGCTTCCTGGGTTAAAAAAACATTTAAAAAATTGATTTTTTTTTAATATTTGGTCCTCCTTTCTAAGGTGCTTTTTTAGTTTGGGTTGTTTGACATTTTTTCAAACACTTGGCATGCAAAGTGACTAAGTTCTGATTTCTAAATGTTTATGCTTGTGTTTGATTGAATTTTAATGCCAAATCATTTGCATAAAACATAGAAATGATAACTACTATCATAACATCAAGAAATATGAAAAAAATCAACCTCAAATCTAATTTTATTTCCACTATATCAAGTTTAAATACATTGCATTCTAGGTTTGATATAAGTTTGATTTGATTACAATAGGAGACATTTACTTCAAAATATAATTTATATTGATTCCCAATGAAATGCAAACATAATCAGATCATTAGCTATAATAATAACTAATAAGTTTAATGTCATTTATTATGTTGTTATACTACTACTCTCACGATTTATTTACATATCTCTCTCTTTCCCTCTCTCTATCTCTATAATATATTAATAAATTGAAAAAATCATATATATATATATATATACAGTGCTGTCACAATAGTGGTTTACAATTCCTGAGAGGAACAGATTTTAGTTGAAATCACATATTTTTAGAAAATATAATGATTTAAGCCTTAAAAAGTTCCATTTTAAATATTCCAATTGAAGAGGATTTGATCAAATCACCTTAGATCAAACCCCCTTGGATAGAACCTTGCTAGTTTTAAACCATACCTATAAATGCGTCTCCTTTCCACCTATCAAAATGCTGATAAAAAATCACTTTTGATTTAGCTTTTGTGGGATCAAATGAATTCATTTAAAATTTATCTCAAATGATTATGGTATTCCTTAGAACAAGCTATCCAATGAATATAATTTTAATATGTTTTGGTTTTGTTATGTATTTGTTTTTTAAGTTTTATTAAACATAGGTTTTTCATTGAAAATGAATTTCTTTGTTCTTCACATGTGGAAAAATAGAAGATTATCAAAAAAATTTGAAAAATATGAGTGCACTAGATATTGAAGTCCTTGATCCAACAAAAAATTAAATTAAATTTTGACATATACAAAAAAGTTACTATACGGTCACGCTTGTGTCTAAATTGTAATCTGTTTGACTTTGAAACCTGATTAAGGAAAAAATATTCAATAAAAAATTATCTAACAAAGTGGAAGCACTAGATATCAGAGTTACAAATCTAAATTTGAAAAATTAGAATTTTATCCTTCATGGAAAAAAAGTTATATGTTATACTGTGCGTCACTTTTTAAAAATGTTGTTTTCTGAAAAAAATCAATTTTTCGTGGGAGATGGAAAAAGAAGTGCAATTTGATTCCAAAAATTTTGAAAAAAATATTTTTAGAATCTACAAACAAAATTTGATGAGAATCTAGTTTGCACCATCTTCAAATTCCTCACGGTTTAGCCGATATAGGTGCCTGAATGTGAAGATTTAGTGAAAAATAATAATTTCAATGTCCAGTTTGGCCAAAAATTGTAAACCACTATTATGGGATCACCCTAATATAGTATGTCATCATCCCCTACCTTCCCCTAAAAATCATATATATATATAAGTGGTTGAAGAGACCAGTTGGTGCTAGTTTTGGATTTGGAGGAAAGCTTGCTTCATTTCGGCCCGATACAAGATCACAGAGTGTTGTTGGCTCTTCTGAAGTAGAGTACAATTTATTCTTTGGTACATGTCATTAAGATGATATATGGTCTTATTTTTCTGCTATTTTCATAGGTATATATACACAATCTCATTACCGAGGATAGTCTGGTGCTTCATTCAACAAAGCTTGAAGCTGCAATAGCAAATGGTGAGAAATCATCATTGCGAGATTTATGCGATAAGAAGTCTCTGGATTCTCGGTTAGTTATTTGTGGATACTTTTTGAATGGGATTAATAACAATTTACATTCATTTGTATTATTTCACTTGCAAATTTTTTGGTTTCTGCATTGATTTAGTTTGGAAGAAGAGAGGGAGACATGGAATTTCCTAAGATTCATGTTTAAAGATGAAGGCAATGCTAGGACAAAGCTACTTGAGCACCTTGGATTTCAAGTGCAATCAACAGAGAATCAAGACTTATAAGAAGCTCAATCTGCCAACATTGAAGATATTAGTAGTGAAATAATAAAAAATGTGACTCTTGATGATACAACACAATTAGATCCATCAGTTTAGTCAAAAGGTGGACAAGATGTTACATCCCCCAATGAATTGGGATCCTGTATGCAAATACAAGATGTCTATCTTTTCATTTTTCCCATTTTAGGTGCACTCTTGAAAGCTCCTAAGTGGTTGAAGAGACCACTTGGTATCAGTTTTGGGTTTGGAGAAAAGCTAGCTACATTTTGGCCCGGTACAACATCATAGAGTGTTGTTGGCTATTTTGAGGTAGAGTACAATTTATTCTTAGGTACATGTCTTTAAGATGATATATGGTCTTATTTTTCTACTATTTTCATAGGTATTTGTACACAATCTTGTTACCGAGTACAGTCTGGTGCTTCATTCAATAGAGTTTGAAGTTGCAATAGAAGATGGTGAGAAATCATCATTGCGAGCTTTGTGCAATAAGAAGTCTCAAGATTCTTGGTTAGTTATTTGTGGATACTTTTTGAATGGGATTAATAACAATTTACATTCATTTGTATTGTTTCACTTGCAAATTTTTGGTTTTTACATTGATTTAGTTTGGAAGAAGAGAGGGAGACATGGAATTTCCTAAGAGTCATGTTTGAAGATGAAGGCAATGCTAGGACAAAGCTACTTGAGTACCTTGGATTTCAGGTGTAGTCAACAGAGAATCAAGACTTACAGGAAGCTCAATCTGCCAACATTGATGATATTAGCAGTGAAATAATCAACAATATCACTCTTGATGATACAACACAATTAGATCCATCAGTTCGATCAAAAGGTGGACAAGATGTTACATCACCCAATGAATTGGGATCTTGTATGCAAATACATGATGTTTATCTTTTCATTTTTCCCTTTTCAGGTGCACTCTTAAAAGCTCCTAAGTGGTTGAAGAGACCAGTTGGTGTCAGTTTTGGATTTGTGGGAAAGCTTGCTACATTTTGGCCCGGGACAACATCACAGAGTGTTGTTGGCACTTCTGAGGTATAGTACAATTTATTCTTTGGTACATGTCATTAAGATGATATATGGTCTTATTTTTCTACTATTTTCATAGGTATATATACACAATCTCGTAATTGAGGACAGTCTAGTGATTCGTTCAACAAAGTTTGAAGCTACAATAGTAGATGGTGAGAAATCATAATTGTGAGCTTTATGTGATAAGAAGTCTCAGGATTCTTGGTTAGTTATTTGTGGATAATTTTTGAATGGGATTAATAAAAATTTACATTCATTTGTATTGTTTCACTTGCAAATTTTTGGTTTTTGCATTGATTTAGTTTGGAAGAGAGGGAGATATGGAATTTCCTTAGAGTCGTGTTTGAAGATGAAGGCAATGCTAGGAAAAAGCTACTTGAGCACCTTGGATTTCAAGTACAGTAAAAATAGAATCAAGACTTACAGGAAGCTCAATCTGCCAACATTGATGATATTAGCAATGAAATAATCAACAATGTCACTCTTGATGATACAACAAAATTAGATCCATCAGTTCAGGCGAAAGGTAGAAAAGATGTTACATCCCCCAATGAATTGTTATCCTATATGCAAATACATGATGTCTATCTTTTCATTTTTCCCTTTTCAGGTGCACTCTTGGAAGCTCCTAAGTGGTTGAAGAGACTAGTTGGTGTCAGCTTTGGATTTGGAGGAAAGCTTGCTACATTTCAGCCCAGTACAACGTCACAGAGTGTTGTTGGCTCTTCTAAGGTAGAGTACAATTTATTCTTTGGTACATGTCATTAAGATGATATATGGTCTTATTTTTTTTCTATGTTAATAGGTATATCTACACAATCTCGTTATCAAGGACAGTCTAGTGCTTTGTTCAATAGAGTTTTAAGCTACAATAGCAAATAGTGAAAAATAATCATTGTGAGCTTTGTTCAATAAGAATTCTCAGGATTCTCAGTTAGTTATTTGTGTATACTTTTTGAATGGGATTAATAACAATTTACATTCATGTGTATTGTTTCACTTGCAAACTTTTGGTTTCTACATTGATTTAGTTTGGAAGAAGAGAGTGAGACATGGAGTTTCCTAAGAGTCATGTTTGAAGATGAAGGAAATGCTAGGACAAAGCTACTTGAGAACCTTGGATTTCAAGTGTAGTCAACAGAGAATCAAGACTTACAAGAAGCTCAATCTGCCAACATTGATGATATTAGCAGTGAAATAATCAACAATGTCACTCTTGATGATACAACACAATTAGATCCATTAGTTCAGTTAAAAGGTGGACAAGATGTTACATCCCCCAGAGACAATGTCGAGGATTTTTTTGATAATTTGCACAATCTGAAAGAAGATTCCTCACTTCCTCTCACTAAAAATGATTTTTTTGTTTGGAAGGATACCCTAGGCAATGGAGAAGAGATGCAACATGAAGCTACTAAAGATTTGACTAAATACTTAGAATGCGACAAAGCCATTCAAAGTTCTTTAGTTGTTGGTGATTATAAGGGAGTAGTCATGCAATGCCTGTCAGCAAAGAAGATGGAAGATGCACTTCTCATTGCTCATATGTCAGGGGAAGTTCTTTACGAGAGAAAACTTGTGATGAATATTTAAGAAAAACAAATTGTTCCTATCTTAATGTTATGCTTCTATACTAATAACATGACATTTGCAATGTCTTAAAGTGTTTTAATGTTTTATTTTTTAACCTCCTTGTATTCAACTATCTAGATTTTAGAAGGCTAACTGGCTTTGTTAATTAGCTAAAATATCTTTCTTTCTATGTAATATTTTCCGACTTAACACTATTAGTGCAGGTGGTTTCTACTATGGTCAATAATGATCTTATTGGCCTTGTGAACAACAGGCCTTTGAAATCCTAGAAAGAAACTCTTTCTTTACTTTGTACCGTAAGTGATTTTTCCCACAAAAATTAGTTAAACATAAATTTATGTAAATTGGATAATACAATTTTGATTTGGAGCAAATTGTACTTGACAATAAGTTTGTTTTATAACTCATTTCTAATTTCTGTGAGTTGTAGTTTGAATTTTTTGATATAATGAGAAAGCGTACAAATTTATGCATTGTATCATATAGTTGTGTACAGTATTTTCAAACATTTATCATAGTTGTATCATAAATACAAGACTTGGAAGTAAAACAGTCTTGGCAGGCTAATTTTTGACTTAAGACTTGGAGGACTTGACACAGACAAGTTGGTAGGCTGAGTTTTTGACTTGGATGTTGAAGGTAGGTTTTCAAATCAAATAAACCTTACCCCATAGAGTGATGTGTGTTTTCCATTATATTTTCATTGAATTCTCTTAGAAAAGAAATAAAATTATCTATGATGGTTTTTTGTTCATTGTTGCCAGTTGATTCTAAGTTTTCTTTAAGAGGCTTGGAGTTGTAGGATCAAAGGGATCTCTTGTAGTCAATAGAGAAAGAAAGTCAGTCCTTGAGGAGATTGTAACAAAGATGTGATAATCACAGGTTCAAAGCAATGAGATCATAATGTAAAAACAAAAGAGAAAAAATATGTTTTTATCAGAACAATGATTTTAAGGGTTGACTATGAAGAACAATCATCATAAGATAGCAGTGAATACAAACAATTACAGTGCCAATGAGTTATCAATACAGTGAATAAAGAGTTCCAAATTTCAATGCATGATAACAGTAGTCCAAGGCATGCAAGGGATAGGAATGAAAGACAATATAGAGGGAAAATAGTTGCAAATGATCACTGTTATATCAAAACATATGAGTGTTAGAGGATCATAGCAAAATGAAGGAGATAATAACAGTTGTTATGAATGCCATGTGACCCGATCTCATGCACAAAGAAGAAGTAAAAGACAATGGAATAGAGTGAAAAGGGTTCAAAGTCAATGAGATTCATTCAATGTCAAAGAGCATTATCATTATATCAGTGAAAGCACAAGATTGTAACAACAATGAAGCAATGGAAAGCAAGAACAATATATGCAACATCAAGATCACTATCATAAAGGATGAAGATCAACATGAGGTTTCAAGATTCAAGATTCAAGATTTCCACTTACCTTTAGATTGTAACCTTGTTTAATGTCCTACCCTTTCTTGAATGATACTGGTGTTGCAACTCAAAAAATGCTTCTTAACAAGCTCTGGCATTACAAAAATGGAAACCACCACTCTTTGCATTCAATGGTTGTTTCCTTCATTAGACTTGCAATTGGAAAACCTTAAAACGTGCACGGGAGCTGAAATACCAAATTGTTGATTAAATTTTGAAACTTCCCTCCAACATGCAATCATAATGTTTTACGCCAAAAATCAACTGCTTGAGATTCCCTCCAAATGAATACACGACCTGATTGACCAAGGCACCAAAAATACCTTTTTTTTAAAAAAAAAATTCAACCAAAAATACCTATTGCTAAAATGCACCAAAAAAAACTATTGCATGGAAGGCATGCAAATATTAATCTATATTTTTAGGGGAAAAAAATCATCTATCTACATTGTCATTTTAATATAGGTTGTGAAAATTAAGATAAGCATGATGTGCTCCTAAAATTACTAGAGTTCAAACTTGTATAAAAATAACATCTATTAAAATGATCAACACACAATTGATTTCATAGATTATAAAATAATTCTATTTTTAAAAAATAATTAACAATATAAAGTCTGGAAGAGAATTTTTGCATACCAAATTATTAAGATGTTCGAGTATATCAGCAAGCAAAGATAGAAGTGAATCAATTTCTTCATTTTTATTGCAATTAGATTGCTTAAATCATATTTTATTACTGAAATTGATCACAATTGCTCTTTGATACATTTGACATGCTAACACAACATGAAAATCAAACTGGCTTCAAATCATAATTAAAAACATTAACAATTTATTAACATAATGAGTAATAAAAGTTAAAGAATGTAAATGTTTATAATTTTTTTTATAAAATATGTGAAGGCCTTAAGACTGCCCCGAGAGGCAATGCCTTCCATGCAATAGGTATTTTTGGTGCACCAAGCAACCTAGGTATTCAAATGGCCCACTTAGTTAGGGGTCCCATGAGGGGGGCTTAAGCTCTATGGATTATGACCAAATTCATAAGAAAAAATAATAGAGGAGTAATAGTCATTTATTTAGTCATTAATTTAGCCATATATTTAGTCATTTCTTTAGTCATTTTTATTTGTCTGATACTAGTCATTTATTTAGTCATTTAGTTGTGATTTTACCTAGTGACCAAATTAGTCATTTATTTACCAAATACTACCAGTGTTAGTCATGTGACTAAAATTTTTAGTCACGTGACTAAAAGTTTTAGTCATGTAGTCATTTATTTGCCAAATTCTACTAGTGTAATGGCTATGACAATATGAACTAAGGTTTATACTATAAATTGACTTAGGGAGCAAATTCAATTGGCCCAATCACTCTAGCTACCAGTGTTAATAATGATTAGATGGTCAGATTGGTGACACGAACATATAGGTGGTAGAAGATCATAATAAGATTCGTTATAAAAAATATGAATTAAATGAAGCTGAAACCTTGACTATTCAACATGCCAGAAATAGAAAATGTTCAGTTTTGATAAGTGGATGCATGGCTTGATGATTCAATAGCATGTAGAAGAAGATAAATATTGAACCCTAGCAGAAAATTAAGTGTGTATATGCAAATCTCAAGGCCGGTACGATTGTGTGTTGTGCTTGAGCAACAAGTGTCTTTTGAGACAGATAGAGAATACCCTAGAGAAAAGAAACAAGGAGAATAGCATAGTGTATTCTTGATCCCTGAAGGTGGCCAGAGAATGTACCTATAGAGAAGGTACACCAAGGATGTATGGTGTATCTAAAAGTTTTGAGATAGATAGAGAATGCACTAAGAGAGAAAGGGGAGAGTGCAACAACATTATAGAAGAGTTGAACCCAAAAAAAAATTGTGATTCTTAATCAAGGTTCACCTAAAAGAGTAGAACAGAGGAGGTACGAGGCATTAATTAAGGTGCAAATATTGTAATCAAGTGTTGAGTAATTGCAAATTGAATTGCAACATTGAACTGCATTCTATTGAACAAATTATAACAATCATTATTGTAAATCTGATTGGTGGGTGCCATCAGATATTTGGGTAGGTGCTCAGTGTAGGGAATGGGTGCTTCCTTGGAGTAGGTGATCCTAAAATCACAAGATTGGTGTCTCCTTAGGGTTGGTTCCCTTAAACAATGTAACAGAGCTTTTGATTGTGAGGCTGGATTAGGACAATAGCTCCTAGCAACACTTCTCACCACGTTTTTTACCATCTTGGGTTTTCCACATATATCTTGTGTCATGTGTATGATTTTTCCTCTTTTTATAACTGTGTTGATGCACTTAATTAAGTTAAAGGGGAAATAATTATTAGAATCATATAAGGGCTAAATTTAAAGATATCTTCTGATTCAACCCCCTCTTAATAGATCATTGTGTTCCAATATACAATTTGTACAATATTTCCAAAGAAATGATTTCATAATCGAAATACAAAATACATTTTCCATCTTTGAAGAAATAGATACACCTTATGCACATAGCTCATATGATCTCCATTGGCACTAGAAATATAAACTATCCAAGAAATCCCCTTTCAAATCCTCGCTTATCGACTGAGAGGAGAAGCATCACTCAAGCGCTTTTTCATCATCCACATAACTAGAGCTCTACCATACTACACATTTATGTTCTATGTGTATGACAATTTCAAACTAATAGGAAAAGGTAACACAATGAAATGATGGTGTAACCGGTGGTGAATTACACCACTTTGGCCAAATTATTTATCACCTAGTACTTCAAGTGGACATCACACACCCACCCACCATTCTAGCTTGATTTTTTAAGATCAAATATATTCTATTCATATGCAATTCCATCCATAGGATAATTTAAAACCCTAGGAAAACCTATATACTCAACGTAATCTATGACTCTTCTACTAACTTAAACATGTGTTTCCATAACCTGCCAATTTCAATCTAGCTATAAGCTACAAGGACCTCACTCTATTGAGTACTTTATACTATATGTATATATCTATGTAAACAATCACTCATGACTATGGAGTATGTACAATCACTTCAAACAGTAGAGAATTCTAATTTATAACAACAAATGATTATCTATTCTCATATGCTGAAAACAATCATTCTCTAAAGCTTATTACTTTTGAAACAACAAGCAATCAAAATATAATCAATTTAAATCAAGCAAACATAAAAGAGTAAGATTCAACATGCCTGTAAGTATAAAGCTCCAATTGATCTAGTTGGTTTCCAATCCTAGCTTCCACAATAAACTTGCTACTTGGAAACAATTCTTCTCTACACTTTCCAAAAATCCCACACAATTCTCACAATAAAACTCTTGCAATTCACTCACAAAACTCAGGAAAATAGAGCAGCTCTTAGAAAAATAAAACAATGTAGATTATGCATCCCAATGAGGTATAGAATGCCTCTATATATACACAAAAATCAGCTTCCAAAGGCTAGAAACATGGTGGATGGGTCGACACTAGTCAATTTGCATGGTTTGACTCGGCTTGGCAAACAAAAGATGGTAGATTAAAAACATAATTCTCAGCTAATCAAAGCAGCAGGATGTCCCATTCAAAGCAAGAATTCATTTCAGATAAGCAAGGTAATAGTTTAAATAGGCTGACTCCATATATTGCAGCATTCACAAGACTTATTCTCTCATTTACTTCGCTTTCTATCATTGTACAAAGCTCAACAAATAGACTTCTAATGCAAAGCAAATATTCATAGTTTGGCACCACATTAACCTCTTTTCATGCTTTTGGTGTTTTGCAGCTTTGACAAAGTCAAAGCTTTTAAATGTTTTTTTATAGCTTACAATACATGTTGACTAAGTCTCATATATGCCACATGCCTTCCTTTGTATATATATTAAAGGGGGGGAAATTGTTTGGGTTCTAGGGTTTATGACCTAGAATAACAATCTTCACTCTCATTCAAGGATATCCCTAGAGATCTCAATGCAAAGGAGAAATACATCTTGCAATAGGATTGTCCTAGGGGTTGATTGTAAACTAATGAGGGGTTCACAACCAAGCTAGGTCTTGCAAAGCCAACTGGAATGCAAGATGTAGTGCTAAATCCTAATATGATGCAATGCTTCACTAAATGACCTAAAAAAGTATGTTAAAAAAATAGAAAGCTTCAAGATGAAATGTGTGCACCTGAAAATCTGAAGATTACTAGAAGGAGCTCTGAAATGCTGAAAATAATGAATTTAATGTTGATTAGGACTCATACGCTAGGATGGGTGAATCAATCCTAGATCTGGGTTTCTGTGTAGGAACAAGAATCTAGAAAATGGGTATTTGAATATGTAAAAACCTAAATTTTGACCTAAATTAGGACTCCGCCAGAACTGGTGAATCAATCTATTTAGGGTTTTCTGAAACTTCAAGGTCTGCTCTGTGCTTCCTAATTGATTTTTAGATCCAAAACCCTGATTTGCAACCTGTAGAAGTCTTCTGAGTATCTCCAATGCAAGGTGACAACTTTGACAACTTTAGGCACTTTGAAAACTTTCTCCAAACTTTCTATTTAATGTATCTTCAACCTAAACCTGCAAATCACACACTAAAGAGACGAAAAAAATGTTGTTTTGTTAGTGGAAAGGGGTTTGCCTTGGTCAAACCCCATTTTGGTAATCAAACCTTGAAATAAGATGAAATAGGAATGGAAAATGATAAATGAACAAAATATGATGTTGCAACTCACAAAACCATAGCAATGAAGTGCTGCAAAAATGTGTGAGATGGCTCCAATGGATGTGGATCTAGACTCTTGTTTGGATATGATAGATCTTGAATGAAATGCTAGCTTGAATCATGAAATCTTACATCACAATTTTTAGCTAAAAAACAAACATGATGCATAAAGACTTTGACATGATACTTGATGCTTGAATAATGCTCTAAAATGCTTGACAATATGCTCTTGAAGACTCTTGAATGCTCTTGTGAACTCAAGTTACCTGTTATTATGAATGCTCTCACAAAAGTATTAGGTGAAAATGAGTGAAAGAAACTTGTATTTATGTACTTAATTATGCAAAAATTCCCGAAATTACAACACTACAAGCCGACATCAGATCTAGGAGGATAAAATCTCACCAAAAATTTGAATTAATTTTAATTTTGGGTTGTATGGGACTCATTTTCCCAAGGTGGTGAATGAGTCCCATTAGGCATAATTTATGGGACCAAATTCAAAAATGCTTAGAAAGGTGTGGAACTAGTTTCGGGACCCAAAAACCTAGGTGGGACTCATACTCCCAGGGTGGCGAATGAGTCCCATATCACTAAATCTAGGCCATACAACCTAAAAATGCTTGAATTATGATTGGATGTTGATTTATGTCGGGATCATCCTCGAAAAGATGCATTAAATGAGGCTTGTGGGTGCAAAATAGGGCCAATTAAAGCATAAAGAGGTCCAATTATTAATGACAACCCTAGAAAAGTGTGAAAGTGTGCTACAACACTTTACAACACTCCAAATAAGGTAGAATTAAGGTACATTTTGGTTAAAAAGAGTTTATTAGGTTTAGTTAATTAATAAAATCTTAGAAAAGTGTGAAAGTGTGTTACAACACTTCACAACACTTTAGCAAGGTACCATTCATGTTCATTAGTTCACAAGGTCCCAAGACTTAATGTAAGCATGCTCATTAGTTCATTAGTTCACAAGGGCCCAAGACTTAATGGATTTTTTCGCGGTAGTGAATTACTGGTGGTGAATTTTCTCGTGGTGAATTGTTGATCGTGAATTTTCCGATGGTCAATTGTTGGCAGGGAATTTTCCTAGACCCAATAACCATATTTATAGTGTTTAGATTCAATCCAAAATTGTCACTAGGTTTCAATCTTGTTATCATACCACACTTCTTTCCGCTGGGTATGATGTAGAATGGCCACTTGGAATCATGTTGTCAGCCATGCAATCTATGCATTTGGTCACTTGTTGTCTTCCAACCATTTCTTTATTTAGTGCAACTTGAAGAAGTATACATCCTAACGAGGTTTTGTTTTGAGATGTACAAATTTAATAGATTATTGAACTTTTCTTAGAGAAACAAGATTTGTAAGCTCCGTATAGTGAATGCCACGAAACATCTACTTATATATGATTTAAAATTTGGAAGCTTTTAGGTTTGTATCATCCGTATTATTCTAGATGTGATTCCAAACATGAAACAGACAAATAATGGCAGATATAGTGGTGGTACAGTTCGTTTTATCTTTTATGATTCCCTACATCAGCTTCTGTCATAAAGCAGTTCAGTGCAGGATTTTCTCATGTGAATAAAGCAATGTGAATGAGTTGTTAGAGCATCTAAACATTCTGCTGTAAATCGGTCTGCTTTTCTAATTAGGTCTCATTATAAAATGAAAGTGTGGAGATGGTCATCGCTACAGTTGGCCAAGACCATGGAATGGAATAGCTGCAATGTTGATAAAAATATATGTAATAAAAGATTCCGGACAAGAGAGTGGTTGGAGCATTAAATTAAAATCCTAGATCAAGCTATGATTTGTCCTCCATTTTGTATTTTATTTTGTCAGAAGTTTTGAAAGTTTCTAGTCTTACAAAGTGCTATTATTTTATAGTCGCCTCCACTATAATGGGCACAATGTTTAAATGGAAATATTGTACCCATGTGAAATGAGTTTTGTCAAAGAATGTTTTGATAATAAGATTTGTTTTAAGAAAGTTGTCACACAAGTGTTTAACAAGTGTAGTACCTGCTCTTAAATTATTATCATAATGTGTTTGGTGTATATCAACAAACTGATTTTTAAATGACCTCCATTTCAATTGAAATTTGTTCATCCACGGAATTGGTTGGTATAAATTTATATATTTTAGTTTAGAGGATCAATTGAATTGTTTTTATCATTATACTTACTTTCGGAGAAGGGTGGTTGGTAGAGTGGGATATTTCTTAATTTTATGAAAATTACAAAATGTTTATTAGTTATGATTATTGAGAAATATTTTAGATTTACTAATCAAAATAATTGAATTAAGTGATTAGTTTCAATTAAGGCAAAAGGTGGGAAGCTACTTGTTTTCCTCTCTTAGCATACAAGGTTTCAATGATGCTCTTCAACATCATCAAATAATATATTTGTAGGCCTATTTGCATGTGAAATGTTATTGTAGATACTAAAATTATTAAGATCCTACATTTCAATACTACATCAAATATTCAAAATCATAAATATTAGATCAAACTATTCATGTACAAATCAAGATCATTTCTATGTGAATCAAAATTGTAGGCATAAGTTTGGCTTAGTTTCATGCAGAATTCTAGATATTACAAAGAGTATAACTCTATCTTAGTTAATCCATCTCAAACCCAATTTTCTTTATCAAGTAAGTATTGTTTGTCATATTCAAATCAATCTACCTTGCTCTAACATCATGGTACACTTTAATATTTGTTATTTATTATATGTTTTAGATGTGATATATTAGGATAACATGTGACATTCACCCTATAAATATTAAGTTTTGAGTAATTATATTTAATTACGTAGATAAAATAATTTATGATCTCTAAACATGTTGAAGTGGGTTATAAATAGAATGCCCATGTGTTGGTGGAGAAATTATTTATTTATTATTTATTCTTTGAGATACTTGGGATATTTTGTACTAAGGCATTGATTAGGGAGTTACATTGAAAGGGTCAAAATTAAAAGTTACAAAGAGTCTTTTGTTGGTGTAATTAATTATTTAATTACACTAGCATAAGTTTACTTAGGCATTATATTTAATTAAGTCCTAGGTTGCAATATTAAGAAAAACATTAATAATGGGGTTAGATATGCCCCCCTTTCCATGTATTTAGGAAATAAGATTCCTTCTAGAATATCATCTAGAACTTATCTGAATCAGTTTATCATTCCCTAGGTAATTAGTTAGGGTTTACATGTTGTTTGATCAAGACACTTGGAAACATCATGATGCATTCTAGATTTCACTCTTGCCTATATAATCAGGGCATATGTACATTTGTAAATCATCTCATAATAGAATCTCTATTTGTATGCCTATGTTGCAACACATTCTGTGTGGATAAATTTCTTCTTGGCAAAGGTTCTCTTGAAAACTGTAGCTTCATAGGGACATTGTGCATTCATTATTTCAACATCGTATCAGAGCTTTTCCATTGAAGGTTTATGCAGGAGCATCCAGTGTTGTAAGGGCAATCCTACATCATCCAAAAAATATGTTTTCCTTTATGTTTCCTCTTGTTATATTTTTGTAGATTTTTTGCATTTCTGGATACCCTTTTCGTTGAATAAGAGTTCTCAACTTTTAGAATTGCATTTATGCTTTTTCTGGTCAATTTCTATTTTTAGCAGTTTTGAATTTGAAGGCGTGAGGAGGAAAAAATTTATAGGAAGCTTCAGGAGAGAAAAATAAGCACTTTGGAAAAAGAATTCAGGTCAAGATCATTCTTGTTTTGAAAGTTATTCAAGCTTCACTTTTTTTTTTCCTTGAAAAGTCTTTCAAGTCCAGTTTGAGACACTAAACGATCCCGTACGAGCCTAGAAATCGTTGGAATTGGTGGAGCATGTTATTAGCATGTTATTCACTCTGAGACATTTCCAAAGGTTTAAATAGTTCATCAAACAGGGTCCCAGATCAAAAGTTATGGCTCCCATAAGTTGGTGCATTTTAAAAAAATGTGCTAATCTTTTAGTGTAGTTTTAAAATTTAAATTTCAAATTGTAATTTTCAGTGCCAAACTGCCAAAACTCATAATTCGAATGTTTTTTTGGCTCCAAGAATGAAAAGGAGCTATTTATGGGTGGGGTTTTATGATTTTTGGTAGCTTTTTGGAGAAAAGATTGCATACTACGGAAAAAGGAATTTTTGTAGTTTCTGTAACTTGCATGTGTTGCAGAACTCGCGAATTTGAGATCCTCTGCATGTAAGATTTTTATATTCAGAATAATAATAATATTCTTTGGTTATGTGTGTGATTTTTTGTGTCTCAAGTTAGCACTCTCGTCAAAGGTTCATCTCAGGATCAAGGAAGTTGGGATAGAGAGATTCATTGCAGGCTTGAAGGTTTTTCTTTACAAGCTAGTTGGTTCTACCCAAGGACCAAGCTGATTTTTGGTGTAGATTAGGCTCTCTTCGACCTCACCACTGCGCTCAGAAGGCCTCAAAACCTAAAGAACGCCTACCTATTTTTCAAATTTAGAGATATATAATTGGGTGCCATTAGAGGTATTTTCAAGGGTTTGCTATTTGTACTATTTGATTATATGATCTGCAATAAAAAAAATCCATTCCCTACTACTATACCATGTGGCAATTATTTTTATATCAATAGGAATTTTTTTTCAAAAAATTAGGGCTCCTTTCATATAGTTTTGGCAAAAATTAATATTTTGGAGCGATTGTAATTAAATTACTAGTCAGCATGCATATTTTCTCCATTAGCATAGGGTTTGGCTTTTAAATCATTTAGCATTTTATACGAGATTTTCTGCAGAATATATATTTTTAATTTATTTGGCATTTAATTTTTTGAATTTCCAACCAGGCAATATTCAAAAAATATTTTGTGTCGGCTATTTCTTTCAAAGTCTACAAAAAATTCTTGGTCAGGCATTCATTATGTTGCAGGGAGGGTACAACCTATTGACCACTTGGGTCTGTCGCTATGTCATCTGCCATCATCATCCAACCAGGCATGTTACTCTCAACACCCATCATCTCACCGATTGGCTAGGGTTCCATCTTCATTCAACCCCCCTTCACTTGCCTCATGGCCTTCTCAGTGACCAAACACTTCACCATCTTTGGCTCAGACCGTTGCTCCACCTCTGGTTGCACCACTTTACACCACTGTTGTTTGACCACTCCACACTACTCCCTAAGGGGGCATGTTTTTTTGTCAATACAGCCCATGGTCACATCAACGACCAAGGGCCAAAATGTTTTTAGCCCCTAGTGCTTATTTTTGGCACCTGGTTATCCTACTCAGCCCCAAGAGGGTAGTGATCTTCCAAGGGCCATAACTTTTGACCACAATCTCAAAATCTAGCAAACGAGATATCATTGGAAAGTTGTTGAAGTGTTATTTCTAGTGGTGCCATCTATTTGTCAGTATTCTATAGCTACAAAAATTAATAGTCAGTTGAAGTGAAAACCCTATTTTGGACTCAAAAGGCGATATCTCCTCATCAAATTATCAAAAATCAATCATTCCAGCAGCATGAAGGAGGTATTACAGTGTCTTTTTCATCAGTCCTTTCATTTCATTTAGATTCAACTCCAAGTGATTTGCTTTGGTTGTTTGTCACTTTGAGCATTTTCATCATTACTTGGATATCCTAAATTTTGGAGGAAGGTTTTTTGCATTTAGGGACTTCATTTTAGTTGAAATTTGATATATCAGAGGCTTCCCAACATTTCCTTCAGATATTTTTTTCTTGTACTTGGTTCTTGCTCTATGGGTGATACAGGTTTTGAAATCCTGGCACCCCACAATTATCACATGTGAAAAGTGAGCATGCAACATCTCCTTTGGTCAAAGGGTTTATGGTCAAATTTGAATGAACAACAACCCCACTTTACCCGAGAGTATGAGAAGTTCCAACATTGTATCAAGTGTGAGGAAGTTATGGGATTGATTGCACTCCATGTTTCCAACTCCTTGTTCTTCCACATTGAGGGGTGTTCAACTCCAAAAGATGTATGGGATAAGTTAAAAGACTTGTTTGGTTCAGTAAGTTATCTTTGTGCACTTCAATTAGAGTTAGAACTAGCATCTCTTTTAGTTGAATCATTTTCCTTCATTGAATATTATTTGGTGAAGTTCAAATCTTTGAGGACACAACTGTCAGGATGTGGGAAGGAAAAAATAGATAAGGAATTCATTTTCATGATCTTGTCTAGATTGAAAGGCTCATATTCCTATTTTTTTACTTCCTTTTACTTGACTACAGATGGACTAGGAAATAGTTTTGTGATGCCTTCTTTTGAGACTTTTTGTGAAAGGTTGACAAGTGAACAAACCAAACTCAACAATGCTAATTCTTCCTCAAAGTCTCATGCTCTAGTACAACAACTCCATCTAAAGGGAAAGGAAAGAATAAAAGAAATTCAAAGACAGGATCTAGTGAAGCATCACATCAAAAGGAAGACAAGCCTAAGAAGGAGAACCCCAAATGCATTTTTGCAATGGGCTTGGACATTGTGAGGAGACATGCTTCAAGAAGGAGATCCATGAATTGAGACAAATTCTTCAAGATCATAATATCACTCTTCCTCCTTCCATAAAATCACACCACTCTTCTTCACATGAGGAGTCATCTTCAGGTATTGCAGTTATTGCCATAGTTGATATCTAGGGCAAAGGACATGCTTTAATCACTACCCTTGTTGATAGATGAGAGGGTTGGGTCATTTACTTGGGAGATTCTTGACATGTCACTAGTTCTCATGACCACATTATTTGGGATACAATGAGACCACCAAAGTTTGATAGTATGTTCACTGGCAATGCTAGCATTGTTCATGTAGCTGGTCTTTGTGATGTCACTTTGGATGGGGGCATGTACATGATGTAGCTTATATTCCCGAAATGGCTCATAATCTACTTTTTGTTTATTAGCTTGCATAGGAGGATCTTCACATTACATCTCAGTCAGCACTCATTCGAGATGAGTTTGATACACTCATTTCCTAAGGTGTAGCTAATGATCAATCATGGGTGTACAAATTCTCTAAGTTTTGGGATAACTCAAATCAACAGGTTCCCGATTCTCCAAATTCAAGGATAGGAAGCAGTTCTCCTCCTCGCCAAGGCTATGGTGGTTGGATTGAGTTGGATCTTCTTTTGGCACCATCTTCATCATCTCCTTCCTCTCCATTGAGATTTGGTTCAACAAAGCAGGGTTCATTCTTCTCTTCAGATTTGTGGCATCGAGATGGATTCATGATAGGTTTTGCTAGCTTGGCTCACCATTTCTCCACAGGTTTTGAAGATGGTCTTGACGGGACCACTCTCCTTTATGGGGGGATATCTAGTCTCCTATTTTGTTCATATTTTTAATTTTTTTGATGGTTGTAATTCTTGGGGGGTATGATGTTGAGACCTCCAAGCATCACTCTTCCATCTCTTTTCTACATTTCATCTCCTTTTTGGAGATGGGTTTTCTTCCCACTAGGTTTTCCTCTTTTCTCCATTTGTGGGAGATTTGGGAGATTAGTTTCATTTCATATCATTTGTAAATGGGTACCTAAAATGGCCATCATGTAGCTGGGACCCATCATCCATCATTGCATTATAATCATTGCATTTTTATTTCCTCCCTAAGTTGCACTTATGGGGGGTGTTGGTGTAATTAATTATTTAATTACACTTGCATAAGTTTACTTAGGCATTATATTTAATTAAGTACTAGGTTGCATTATTAGGAAAATTGTTAATAATGGGGTCATCCCCCTTTCCATGTATTTAGGAGATAAAATTCCTTCTAGAATTTCATCTAGAACTTATCTCAATCAGTTTATCATTCCCTAGGTAATTAGTTAGGGTTTACATGTTGTCACATGTTGTTTGATCAAGACACTTGGCAACATCATAATGCAATATTCTAGATTTCACTCTTGCCTATATAATTCTAGGTCATATTTAAATTTGTAAATCATCTCATAATAGAATCTCTATGTGCATGCCTATGTTGCAACACTTTCTGTGTGGGTGAATTTCTTCTTGGCAAAGGTCCTCTTGAAGACTACAAATTCATAGGGACATTGTGCATTCATTATTTCAACATATTTTGATTTGGTGGATCTAACACAAACATTGAATTTCATCATGGAGTTCCTAGAATTTATATCTCAGTCAATTTGACTATTATGATAAAATTTATGACATCTATGAGATGTAAGAGAGGTGCAAGATGTGTAAGAAGAGTTGCATAGTATACTTAGATACTTGATGATGACCTTAGGGGCATTGGAAATTTTTGTAATGTATTTAGGATTTTGGATACCACTTAATGATTTATTCCTTTTAAATTTACGATATATTAAAGAGGTACATGATAGTGGATTGTAAGGCTATTTTATAGGTACTCTTATGGTGTCAAGATGCAATTAGATGGATAAGCGGATTGTATTATTTTACTCTATTATTTGGAATAATACAATCTTGGGTCTCTTTGGATTGATTTTTTAGCAAATGGTTTCTCTATATATATCTAATGCCTATATGATTTCCATTTTATAATTTTATTGATTTCTACTTGCTTCTTCATTATTTGATTAATAAATATATTATTAAACTAATCACATCATGATCAAATCAAATCACTATATATATTTAACATTTCTATTGTGTAACTTACCACATATTCAACATTTATTATTAGAGCTTCAACTAGATTATATATAAGGGGACACATTTCTTCTAATATTGACAGGTTTTAATAAATATATTAGGAGTATCATTTTAGTTGTTTTGAAAATCCAAGCTTGGTTAGAGAAGCTATGGTAATCATATTATGGTTTGAGATTGATAAGTTCAATAGCTCTAGATGTGAGCTATGGGAGCTAAAAATAGAGGATCTCTTAGAGGATTGTGATTAAGTGAGAATAGTTTCAAAGGAAGAACCTATTGAAATATTTGATGAAGGTTAGAGAAAGATGGATAAGAAGTAATAAGGAACCATTTGACTGTGCCTTGTAAATTTAGTTATCTTAAATTCCTCAAAGGAGGCTACCACTTTCATTTTGAGGAATAAAATTGGCAAGATCTATCAAACAAAGAGTTAGGTAAACAAGCTTTGATAAAAAGTAAAATTATTCTCCTTAAGAATAAACAAATGAGACTTTGTAGTTGAGAATTTATATGTATTTAATTTCTTTTTTATTTAGTTGTGTAGTATTAACATTAAGATAAAAAAGGAGGATAGGTGTATTTTATTACTTTTCTATTTACCTAAATCTTGAGAGAGTCTAATCATTGTGTTCATTGGTTCGACTATATATCTCAAAATGAATTCCCTTGTTGTCACATTTTTCTTAGTGAGGAAATATAGTATAATTTATGTATTAGGATTACAAGGATGCACTTCATGGATGTGGTAGACCCAAGGAAAAATAGTAAAAAAATGGGGTATACTTGGAGAGGTATAACTCAAAAGGAAAAGCAACAAGGAACTCAAAAGAGGGAAGGCACAAACACTAAGTCTAAAATAGATATAGGGACTAATTAGATGGATCTCAAATCAAATATCAATGGGGACTCCATAGGAGACAAAGCTAAAATAGAAGTATCAAAAGCACATGAAAGGTCCTCATGCAAGGCTATAATATAAAATTAATGGATCAAAGGGATAAACATAAAGGGGTTCCCTCATTTTACTAGAAATTAGGGGCATTATTTCAAGGGTACTAATAATTGCATTGGTACATATATGTATATGGAACATCTCTTAAGAACATTAATATAGGCACACATGGTGTTGGTGGTGGCTTTCTTGGTTGATTTATTTATCTTTCTATTTTACTATGTGTTGCATATTGTGTTGTTTGTGCTATATTCTTTATATGATTTTTACTCAGTCTTTTCATTTATAAGCTAGTTGATGTTTGGTTTTATAGGATACATGCAATCATGATTGCTCCAATTTCGCAAAAAGTGAAGGCATCTTTATTATCACATAAATATTGGTCACACGCAAGCAAGTGCCTCAAGTATGTGTCTTTTATTTTATATTACTATCCCCATACTTAGTTTAGCATGGTAACAATTTTACTTAATATATCATGCTTGTGATCAATTTATATATAGAGATTATCATGATATCATATTTATTTATTATCAAAAATTTTCTTTATCTTTTTAATTTATGTCACCTTTTTGGAACACATAAAATCAAGGGGGTATATCATTACAAATTATACTTTCAAGTTTATGTGTATTTTACAAGTTGAATTTTGGATTATTTCTCTAGTTATTCTTCTAATAGGGATTTCCTTTTATTTTTACTCTATTATGCTTGCTCATGTATATTTGAATTCACGCTAAATTTAATGAAACATATAGTAGTGAAAAAGTGTATTCCTAGCACTTTCCCCATTAGTTTACACCACTTTATATTGGTGTCCTAAATACATGACATAGTAAATGAATTTGAATAAATTGGCATATTCCCATTGACCCTTGATTTTTATTTACCACTTAGAAATAATAATTTACCTCTAATAAAAATAATTTCATCTCTCAAATCAAAAATTTCTATGATAGTTGTAAAAATGCATGTGCAACCTTGAACCATTTTAATCCCAAAAGTGTGGTTGTGACCCATAGTATCTATTTTTAAAATTAATTATGGCACCAAGATGACTTAGTCCCAACTAATCATTATTTTTAAATCTTGTTCCAAAACCTTCAAGTTGTGTACCTAGGACATCTATAAAAGAACACCACTCTTAGCTGATTTTAAGGATCCTATAACCATTTATTTATGAGGAGAAAACCTGTGCAACTATCTATTGAAAGGATTAACCTACAATCACTAATTAGTTATTTTCATTAGGTACATCAACCCTTGCATCACCAAATACCAAAACCCTGATTCTTCCACTAGGCTACTATTAGGATAAAAGGATGATATTCACTTACAATCCTAATTCTTCTTCAATTATTCAAATGATAAATATTGTATAATATCCAAACAATTTTGTGTGGGCTAAATGGGATTCCTATGTGTGGGTGGGAATATAATTATTTAGTTACTATTTATTATCCATGATACTTTGGGTATTATGTAATAAGGAATTGAAAAGGGGGTTACATTAATGACTTCAAATTTTGGAGTTATATGGTATAGTTCTAATTTGACCATTATAATAGAATCCATAAAATCTATGATTGATGTGTTAAATAATAGTGTACAAGGTGTAAGAGGTGTTTCATAATATTTTAAAATGCTTGATCATGACCATTGGGGCATTAGGTATTTTCCATGGTTCATGGTTTTGGATACCACTTGATGATTTATATTTTTTAACTTTTCTATAAAATAGAGGCATTATATAGTGGATTGCAAGGTAATTTTGTAGGTACGGGTCTATGCAGGATCATGGGGGTCCAAAAAGTGGCAATGTGAAAAAAAAAGACATTTTTTACTTACCTAAAATCATGAAATTCCACTTTAATTTTTTTAAGGCTCGGGTAAAAAGTACATGTTGCCATAGCAAGCACCAAACTAGAACGAATATCCATTTAGGAATGAATATTCATTAAATTCAAATCACTTTGGAATTTATTAATTATATATTAATCTATATATTATTTATATATATATATATATATATATATATATATATATATATAAATTATATTATATAATATATATCTATATATATTATATATTATCTATATATATATTATATTATATAATATATATCTATATATATTATATATTATCATATTATAATATAATATATGTTGCATTATAATATATTAATCAGATCATATTAAAAATATTGAAATTTATTATTAGATATTAATCTATATATTTTTTATTTTTTTTAAAGATTTTTTTTTAAATGTAAGAAAGTTAGAGGTTCATGTGAAGTGATGAGCAACATGGATGAGATCTCTTCAGGTGCAAATAACTTAGCTTCTCCTTTGTAAGTGACTTAGATGAGAGGCTTATCATCTTTCATGTGGATGATGGTAAAAGGACAAAATTTCAGGTCGTCTTGCACATAAGAATCAGAGAAGTTCCTTCCAATGAGTCACTCAGCACCAAAGATAGTGTTAACAAGATTGTTTGAAATCTGGTGCTTGGAAGCATTGCCAACAAGTCTTTGGGAGGAAGTAAAAGTGACCATAGAAGGAGTGCTTATGTTTCCTTGCTCATTAACAATAATCACAGCCATGTTATAAAATGTTGTGGTTGTCATACCCCGACACAACAATAGCTTATTCCTAGATCTATGCCAATGACCTTCTCTTGCTCCTTCCCCTTCCCTTTTCCCTGTTCCTTTCCCTCCATGCTTAGTGAGCTACCTTCTTGATTTCTAGTTTGAATCTAGAGAAAAAATTGAAAGTATTGATATGTACTATATTATTATAAATTAATCTATATACTATTATAATATAATATATATAATTATATATATTATGTCCCTTATACTAAGGGAAGGAGCAGACCTAACCAATTTTTTCAAAAATAATAATCTAAAATATTTATAAATATTCATCATGAAACATATATTTGTTTCCTGTTTTAAATAAATAAAATGTCGAGAGTCATTTTATATACTATAGTATATGATATATATATAATTAATATATAATATTATAATATAATATATATATATATAATCATATAATATCATATTATATTATAATATATATATAATATCATATAATATCATATTATATGATAATATATATTATTATTTATATTATATTATATTATATTACAATATAATATAATATATTGTATTATAATATAATATTATATTATATTATAAATTATAATACAATGCATTGCATTATATTATATTATATTATATTATATTATATTATAATATATAATAATATATGTATCATTTTATAATACTATTATATATAAATGATTTTTTTATGATATAGAAACCCTCTTATTAGTCGGTATGTGTCGTCCCTTATACTAAGGGACAGGGTAGACCCGACCAAATTAAAAAAATAACTTACAACTAAATGAATATCTATTTCTTGCGTATTAAATAAAAAAAAGAAAAGGCGGAGAGTCATTTTCACTTGCCTTATTTTATATATTATATTATGTCAATATATATAATTAATATATAATATTATAATATAATATATATTATAATATAATATTATATCATAATATATATTATTATATATATTGTATTATAATATGATATATTATTATTATATTATATTATAATTCAATATATTATATTATATATTGAGGTGAAGGGCGAATTTAAGCGTTGGGCATTCTGTGGGCCTAGTTTGAGGGTTTTGGTGGTGTGGTGGTGGGGGAGGCTCAAACCTCCCCCACGAAGGTACACTCCTTTCGTATCACGTTGTAATTGTCTTCATTAATACCTCTTGTTTGAGTGATGTTTTTTTTTGGCCTCCTATGGATTTGTGTTGTATTTGAATTCTTTAATGCTTCCTGGCCTAAAAGGTCATTCGCTCGTGTGAAGAGCCATGGAGGGGAGTACGACCCCCATTGATCCCTTTGGGGATTCCTCGAAGGATGAGGAGGTAGTTACTGTTAGTAAACACCCTAAATCCTTCCAAGATGTTGTTGCAAATGATCATTCGTTATGTCTGGAAAGTGGAAAGTTTATTTTTGACTCTATAGGTGAAGAGGAAATTGTTGTTGCTAATGGAGGATCACAAGGTTAGCTTCCTCTAAATACCATTATGATTTATCCAAACTACGATATGCTTGATTCTATTTATAAAGAAAGGGGCAGGCTATACGAGGTCACAATTTTCATGGCTATCATAGACCTAGAGAATCTCCCTGCGAGGAAATATTTTAAAGATATCTGGTTTAATTCGATGTGGAATAAAAAATTGAATGTACAAATTTATTTATGTAAAATGATATAAAAGGGTTTGTTTTTAGTTTATTTTAAAATTCATGAGATGCAAATATTTTTTTTGAAAAATCCCTATTGGAGCATTGAAAAATCCATTTTTAGGGCTTTTTCCCTAGACATTAGGAGCAAATTGTGATGAGATTCTCTCTCTCTCAAGCCCTAGGTGGCTGCTAATCAAGAACATTTTTTGCTACCACAATAATGGGTTACACTTTTTGGGACATCCTAATTTTTGTCTGAAATCACATATTTTTCCAGAAAATATATTGATTTAAGCCTTTAAAGGTTCCATTTAAATGATTTTAAGTAAACATGGTTTGATCAAATCCCCTTAGATAAAACCCCCTTGGATAGAACCCCATTAGTTTTAAACTATACCTATAATGGAGTCGAGCCTCTACACCTATCAAAATGCTAATAAAAAACCACTTTTGATTCACCTTTTGGGTGATCAAATGAATTCATTTAAATTTATGTTTCGTAAGTATGTAGCCCTTATTATAAGTTTCCCAACAAGTATAATTTTAAATGTATTTAATTTTATTATTTTATTTATTTTTTATTTCTTGTGAATGTAGGTTTTTCAATGAACATCAAGTTCTTTGTTTCACACATATGAAAAAATAAGAAAATAGAGAAAAAAAATCTAAAAATACATGTGCACTAGGTATTGATGTCCTTATTCCAAAAAAGAAAGAATAAGTTAATTCAAATCAATACAAAAAAAGTTATGCATAAATTATGTCATCGTTTTCCCAATGTACCTGTTTCTTGCAATCCCTTCCTCATCCTGTGCTAAGCCTCGGTCCTCGCCTCATCCTTCTTTTAACCCAAATGATCCTTCTTCGTTTAATGGTCCTAAGCTTGTTCCTGGCAACACCCTTTTGCCTCACTCTTCTCCATATTTAAAATATAAGGACCCTAGACTATTGAGCTCTGGTTATGGGGCTAAGAAATTGATGGTCTCCCCCTCACAAAGCTCTTCCACCAAAGGTGTTGGGGATTCATCAGCTCTTCCCTCCAAAAATTTTGATTCCAACTCTTCCCCCAAATGTTTGGTCCCAGCTAATGCATACACTGTTGATAGTCTTGTTTGTATAAATAACCCAATTTCTCACTACGAGAATCTTCTTAATGGCTCAGAAGATGAGATAATGAAATCTGTGAATTAGGCACTACTAAAAGTAGTAGATGGCCTAATTGAAGAAATTGTTGATGAGGTTTTGATGGAATCTACTCTTGAGCTCAACTCTCCTAATTTTCCTATCTCTCAGTCAGCGTCAAAGAGAAAACTAAAATTCTTAGAGGATAATATGATTTCTCCATCTTCGCCTCTTACCACTTCATCTCCCGTCCCATTGGATTCCTTTTCTTCCCCTCTGATTTCCCAATCGGATTTGGATGCTAAAACTCTCACTACACCCAAGAGTAAAAGTGGTTGCAAATCTCTCAAGGAAAAAATGAACTTGGAAATAGCAGCAGGCTTGCAATCAACCTTGGAAATGAATCTATGTTCATCGGTCAAGAAGGGGGGTGAAAGAGATACCTCCCTTCAAACCCTTCAAGTTCCCCAGTGTGATTCTATTGTGAGGTGTAAAAATTCAGAAAGAAATATGAGAATGAGGAGAGATGTTATCTCTCCTCGAGCATAATGATGATATTATCATGGAATTTTAGGGGCTTAAATGCCCCTAACAAACGATGTTTAATTAAGCATCAACTCTTTGGCACTCTCTCAGATATAATACTTCTTCAGGAAACAAAATTATCTCTTCATTTTTCTTTGGAAATCTTTGGTTCTTGGAAAAATTGGGATCTTATTGTCTCTTTGGCTCAGGAAGCCTCGAGAGGCCTAGTGATTTTGTGGAATAAAAATTCTGTGAAAATGGACCAATTTGAATCCTCATCTAATTGGCTCAAAGAAAAAGCTACATGTATAAGGACAAATAATTCCTTTTGGATTCTTAATGTTTATGGTCCTTGCTCCACCACAGGGAAGAGACAAATTTGGAAACACCTCTCTTCTTTTTCTATGAGATGGAAAAATGATCTCAAAATTATAACTGCAGACTTCAATGCCATTAGAAATCTCTCTTAAAAAAATGGAGGCATAACACCCTCGACTGCAGTCATGGAGGATTTTAACAATTTTATTGTTACCAACAACCTTTATGATTTCCCTTTCAAAAATGGCACCTTCACCTAGAAAAATAAGAGAAAAGACTTTTCTCAAATTGCTTATAAGCTTGATCTTTTTCTTTTATTTGATAATTGGTTCAATACTTCTTGGGATTTCACTTCGATCATACATACTCTAGCAGGCTCAGATCATTTTCCGATATCCCTTTCGGTATTTGATGACAGGGATAAACTCAAAAGCCCCTTTAAATTAGAGGCCATGTGGTTCATAGATGCAAAATTTATCAATCTAGTTAAGGAATGGTGGCAAAGTTGTCCTTTCATTAGAGGAATGAGAATGTTTCAACTTAGTAAGAAGCTATAATTCTTGAAAAATAAGTTGAAGGAATGGAATAAGAATCACTTCAAAAATATTTTTTCAGAAAAATTGAGGGTTGAATCAGAACTATCTGATCTTTATGAAATTATAATAAAATCAAGCATGGATATTTAAAACCCTTTATAATAAAGAAAAGGAACTAAAAGTTGATCAAGTAAGGAGATTCTCGCTCAAGAAGAAAGTTATTGGAGACAAAAACCTAGGGAAACCTGGTTGAAAGAGGGGACAAAAATACAAAAAAAATCATGCTTCATCCAAATTAAGGAGACAATCATACAAAATTATTTCTATCCAATCCTCTTCAAGTGTGCAACTCAATACGGAAAAAGAGATTGGGCTAGAAGCAGTCAACTTCTTCATGAAGTTGTTATCCCCTCCCTCAGACTATATAAGCAAGTTGAGATTATTGAGATTTTAAATAACATTCCTTCAATTATTTCTGAGGAAAATAATAAATTTGTGATGTCTAGATTCTCCTTAGAAGAAATTAAACAAGAAGTATTCTCAATGGAAGTTGAAAAGGCCCCAAGCCCAAATGGTTTTACCACTCTTTTCTTTCAAAAATGTTGGGATTTTGTGGCTCAAGACATTCTTGTAGCCTTGGAGGAATCAAGGAGATACAAAAATATTCTAAGAGAGTTAAACTCGACCTTTCTTTCTCTCATTCCAAAAAAATCTAATCCTTCCTCCTTTAATGACTTTCGTCCAATTGCTCTGTGTAACTCAATTTAAAAAATCTTCACCAAAGCCATTGCATTAGACTTGCAAAGTTACTGCCCTCAATCATTTCAGAGGAACAAGGGGGTTTTTTCCCTAGGAAAGACACTCCTAAAGGTTCCATTTTGGCACATGAGGTTTTGCATTCAATCATGATTGCCAAAAACCCTATTGTGGTTCTCAAATTGGACATGTTAAAAGCATATGATAGATTTAACTAGGATTTTTTGATGGTCATCCTCAGAAAATTTGGCTTCTCTTCTAGTTGGTGCAAATGGATCCTTTCTTGCATCTCAGGGGCAAGATTCTCAATCTTAGTGAATGGTTCCCCTCATGGTTTTTTTGCTTCCAAACAAGGTTTGAGACAAGGGGACCCCTTGTCTCCATCACTCTTCAAATGTGATTCACTTCCATGCAAATATTTGGGCATTCCCTTCTTCTTGGGAAAAGAAAAACATGATTTTTGGGACAGAATAATTTCATCAATTTCAAATAGAATAGCTCTTTGGAAATTGAAATGGTTAACCTTTGCTGGAAAATTGATTTTGCTTAAATGTGTCACATTTTCCCTTCCATTATATTTATTGTCAGTCTTGAAGCTCCCAAAAGGTAAAGTGTAAAACCCTACCATGTAACCTAGAGGACGATGCAACACTGTGGAAGCACAACTATTTTTTTTTCTTAAAAAGAGTAACAATGACAAGTAAAGTAATCTACTCTAAACACATACATCCTCTAGGCCACACAATGCGTCTACATGTGAATTCTAAAACTTACAAAATTAATCTAACCATAGCATATGAAAACAACTCATGATAAACAACATACATCAAAGCATTAACCCATTGCATAATAAATTAAACATGGAAATGTAATGAACAGATTTCCACAGATACAACACCATATTAAATGATATTTACTATTATAGTCCAAGAATGAATAGATCATACCAAATGATATGATTACAAAATACACGGATCCTCCTCAAATACAAATGAGGAATATAAATACATAGTGTCCCACTAATACAATGAACATAAGAGAAGTATCAAATCCACAGTTACACATGAGCTCTCCGAACTAGAAGATCCTGCCATCATGAACAAGCCGAGAAAGCCCAACAGTGTAACGTGCACGATCCACCCAACCATGTGGTACCTGTAGGCCCAACCCCCGTGCTAGGAGATAGTAAAAGGTAACCAAGACAAACATACTACCTCTAGACACAGGCAATATACAAAACAACACTGGACCAATAAACACAAAACATAAGGTTACATTGCTTCCAGAACCTACTAAATCAAGTACAACCACTGTACAATACAAACCGACTATTGTCATAGGAGGAGTGTCATCACAAAGGTTACATTGGTTATCCTTAGGAGATCTTCCTAGGTCCCGGCCCCCATCCTAGGTTATCCTAGTAACCTCTCACGAACTCTGGCCCCACATGCATACCAGTATGGAATAGATTATCTTTCGAGAAGACAAGATAACGATATTGCCATTCCAAGCCTTCCCAACTCATCTCAAGTCTAACAAAATCCCTTGAGCCAATGAGCGAGGCTAAATTATCAAGTTAAATGTATTAAGCTACCCTTTCCCATAAAATAGGTTATTTAATTTCCACTGATTAAACTGACTCTCATATGAGTTATCCCGGCACCACTTTGTACACTGGCCCTCGTTGAAAGCCACTCCCCTATAAACAACACAATAACTTATTCCACAACCCAAGGGCAGACGGTGCACTAAAACTGATAACCAATAACCACCATAACACAAGAGGTAACACATCCCTACAGATGTCAACTACTGAATCCCAACTATGTGCACTACCCAAGGAAATCTCAAAGGGTGAACAAAAGACACAACAACCCTTTCACAATTTACAATCTCTGGAAGGCTTACATTATCACAATAACAAATATCCCCCTAATTCACAATTATAGAAATACATGTAATTAAAACAAACAACTCATGAAAATTAAAAGCACTACCATTCGGATTTCCTAAATCCAATAGATCAATACCGCATATCTAAAATACATCATTTAAACATAATTCTAATATATAAATCCATAACGAATTAAACTAAACATTTAACTTTCAGTTTCACAACTACTCATAGCAATTAACTCAATTTCCACAATTAAATTAATCAATCTTTTAAAGTTAACTAATCATACTTGCATGCACTTATAACAATAACAACAATTAAATAAATATATTTAATATGTATATATATATATAATTAAATATAATTATATATACATATAAAAATATATCTTATTTAATTATAAAAACAATTATACTTTTTTTTCAATTAACATTTAAAAATATCTACTCATGCATTTTAAATTATCCATATATAAACATATTTATTATATATATTAAAACACTCGCATATATATATATATATATTATAAATATATATCATATATACTATATATTAAAAAAAACATTTAAAAACAAAATCGAAGGCGGACTAAATATCGCCGACTGTGCGGCATAGCCACACCTGGTAAGGGCTTCCCCATACGAAGAAGCATGGGTGGGTGGACAACGTCAACTACTCACAGCGCTGGCTCTCCCCCAAAGGGGAGTTGGCATTGGGGGTAGCCAACGCTTCCCCTCCCAATAACAATTCCCTAACATTTATAAATTTCAATGGATTTTTGCCGTACGGATTTCGATCTGTAATAGGCTTAAAATATAATTTTTACAGTAACTTTCACAATCCTATACAATACAAAAATTCACAAATATATATATATATATATATATATATATAATATACAAATTTTATATATATATATAAACAAAAATCTTAAAAGAAGATTGTTCTAGATGATCAATTTTTAAACAAGAAATTTTCTACAGAAGAATATATCTAATTTTCACTGAAAGAAGTTTTCTATAGTTTTCGATTTCATTTCAACAAAGGTTCTACAATTCCACTATAATTTCCTTTAGGATTAATCCATTTCTAAAACTCAATTTAAACAGAGGCTGTAAATATTCACAACAATCTTTTAAAACAAAAGCTTCTACAATAAAAGAAATCCTCTTCTACAGAAAACCTTTCCAATTTGTAAAACAATAATAATTTAAATAACTTTTTTTAATTTAAATTCACAAAACAATAAAGAACCTATTCCAGAAGATTTTTTGATTTGAAGTTTGATGTAGAGCTTCCCTTTAATTTCCAACTTCGCCAAAGCTTCCTACAGAAGAATTACCACTTCCCAGAGAACAAAAAATAACCCAGAACTAAAGAATGCAACAAAAAAAACTAGATTCCCTAAACTTATCTGAGAGCTTCTAATATTAAAACCTCAAAACCTCAAAACCATTCAACCCTCTTCAACATCCTCTCTTTCTCCTGTGAAAATAACTCCCTTTCTTTCAATCTCAATAATTCTCTCCAGGAATCAATTTTCAAAACAATTACTAGTCAAAACCTTTTTAACTTCTAATTACAAAACAAATATCTTTTCTATAACAACCACAGATATTTCCAAAGATCTTTTCCAAATATTATGCATTTGAAATTAAATAGCTTATTTATTTCAATTCAAATTTAATCTAATAATAAAATCACTTTATAACATAAATTAAATTAATTAATTTATCTATTATAAAGTCTCTACATTAATAATCCAGATTAATTAAATACTCAATCATAACATATAATTTAATCCTCACAATAAAACCTTGCACAATAAATAAAATAACAAGGTAAACATGGATAAAGAATACAACCAATACATGGACTGACAACACACTGTACTAGGGTAAAGGTTTGACTAGGTTAACTCGTTACTATCTCCCAATCAACATTACTATTGGATAGTGGACACGCTCAGACCTGTGAATCCAAGTGAAGCCGTTGTCCTGTACCTGCAAACCTACAAACAAAGCATATGTCGTACATGTACCTAGATAATAAATCATACACACCATGAAGAGAGAATTGAGGAATCGCAGGGCACTCGCAAGTGAGTGATGCAATACCGTTCTCTTCACCAATACAATGTCACATCAACTAACGAGATAAAATATCAATTAAACTACAATGAGCATATATAGCAATATCATCTTAAATAAACATCTATGCAAACATAAAGCATGTCACACATAATCACCATGCCTATAGTGTATCATCACATCAATATAGATCTATCATCTCTCCACTGTTAGCAATCGAATAACAATAACATAAAATATGGTCTAACAAAGTATCTAAATTGTCAAAGAAAACATAACAAATCAGAGGGGTGTTACATAAAGGTAGTGCTCTTCAGAAGATTTTTAAAGATTTTCTTTGGTCAGAGAATGTCTCCTCAAAAAAGAAATTATCCCTTGTTGCTTGGTATTCTCTTTGTACTTCTAAGGTTCAGGGTGGAGCTGGTTTATGATCTATTTTTCTTCAAAATAAAGCCCTGGGTGCTAAGCTAGTCTGGAAAATCTACTCAAAACCTGAGAATAAATGGTGTCATATTATGCAACACAAATATCTGGATTCACTTGAAAGAGAATGGATTTTTACTCAAAAGAATCTTCCACAAGGTTCTAAGATTTGGAATTTTATTGTCTCTTCTAGACCAGTTATTCTTCCTTATCTCTCTTAGGTTGTTAATAATGGTGAGAAAGCTATTTTTTGGGAAGATGCTTGGAATGGTCACAAACCAATTAGGACTCTTGGAAAATGAAAGCATATAGAACCTCTTCTTCAAGCCTATTGGGGTAATAAAGTGAGATTATTTGGAGATTGATCCAATTAATCCTAGTCTTGTAAAATGGAAGGACTTTGAACACTTACAAGCTTCTCTTTCAGAAAAGAGTTCCTTGAAAAGTGAACTTCTAAAAAGATAGTTTTTTCTCTCCAACAAGCTAGATGAGATTATCTGGACAAAATTCAAATCTGGTTATTATTCTATAAAAGATGGTTACAATTATTTGATCAATCAAAATTTGGGAAATACTTGGCCTTCTATGCTATGTTGGGGTCCACATGTCCTACCAAAAGCAGGTGCTTTTTCTTGGCTTTCCATTAAAGAAAGAATCCTCACTATTATGAGATTGGAAAGATTGGGAATTACTCCTCTTTTTCCTTGTGTCCTCTGTGGTAATGCTTTTGAATATGTGGACCACCTTGTTTTGGGTTGTCAATTTGCTAATAATTGTTGGTCCTAGGTAATGAATAAACTTGGTTGGTCAAGTCCCCTCCCCAATTCAATCCTTAGTCTTTTTACCAGCTGGCCTTCTCTTTATTCCTCCTCATCCTTAGCCTGCATTTGGGAAATTTCCCCCTCCATAATTATATGAAATACTTGGCTTGAAAGAAATAATAGAATCTTTAGAAAAAATCCTCCTCTCTTCTCCAAGTTCTTCATAAAATTGAAATCTCCATTTATGAGGTGACTTCTTCTACCCTCTTTCAGTCCTTAAATTCAGTCATAACATATTCATCCTAGGATGCTTTCATTTTGAAAAATTGGAAATTGATTAAACTTCCTAGATCTGGTTTTGTTTCTTCTAAGGCCTCTACTATAAATAGAAGTTCTATTACTTGGTTCCCCCCTCTAAAAAATTCATCAAATTGAATTTTGATGGGGCCTCGAGGGGTAACCCAGGTAAGTCTGGCATTGCTACAATCTTGAGGGATTGGAATGGAAAATTTATTGGTATTGCATGTGAAAAAATTCTTGATTGCACCAACAATACTGTAGAATGTAATGCTTTGAGGATTGGTTTGTCTTGCAAAATATCTTTTTATTTCATGTCTCCATATTGAAGGGGATTCGATGGCTGTAATTTCGGCCCTGAAGAGAAGATTTTTTGACTCTTGGAATTTGAATTATATTCTCTCTTTCATCTTGCAACAAATTGATGACTTCCCAAGTATTCAAATTTCTTATTGTTATAGAGAGGTAAATGTGCATGCAGACACCTTGGCCAATAAAGCAATCAATGAAAGTCTCACTTATAAAGAATTTTTAGCAAAGGAATGTGCTCAGTTATTTTTCAAGAAATAGTATTTCTTGGTCATCCATGCTTCTTTTGTGTTAAAATTTTAACTGGGGAAAAAGCTACTTTTTAACGTTCGGATTTTTCAGGCCGCCCCACCTTTTCCTTGGGTCTTTCTTTGTGCCACATGTATTCATCTTGGTCATTTTCATTGGGATTTTCTTACTTCATGTTTTTTTCCCAGTATTTTGATTACTTAAGGCTAGATGTACAACCATATCTATTGCTTCCATCATTCTAGTTTTTTTGCTTATGGCTAACGGCTTGGATAGGTTGTATCTTGCTTCGAGGGCAGCTATTTGTGACACATGTTCTACACTCTCATTAGCTCTTCAGGTGGAACCTTTAAACACATGTGTTACTCTAACATCATTTGCATCTGATTAACATCTGACATTCCTTACTCATGTGTTTTTCCTCTCTTGTTCATAATAAAGTGTAGACACATAAAAATGACCTAGGCCTGCAAGCTCTATTTTACCACTTTTCGTCCTAGCATAATTATGACACTTTAATTATGTTCCTAACCCATCTTCAACTATTAATTAAATAATTCACAATTATTTAATTAATTCAAGGACTTATATTCTTCCTGATTATTAAATAAATAAATCATATTTATTTAATGTGTCACTAATTATCTAAAGTCAACTCATAATTAAATAAAGTTCTCATTTTATTTAATTAATCTTTGTCATTAATGTCCTCCTGATTATCAAAAAAAAATATTTTAATATATTTATTCAATATGTCACTAATTCCTAAATCCTCTCTTTTAATTAAATAGATTTGCTAATTTATTTAATTAATTAACCACTTCTTCTAAATTAAATAATTATTTTTAATTATTTAATTGTTGTATGTGACACTTCTTTATTTTTAAATAAAACAATTTATTTAAAAATGTCTCACATAGTTAACTGATTCTTCTTTTAGTAATTAATTTCAAAAATCAATTACTCATTATCTCACAAAATCCATATTTTGAATTAATTTAATTCAAAATGGAAATATTCTTCTACAAATCAAGTAATTTCTAAAATTAAAATCCCATTTGCTTATCTTTTGATTTTTGCTAATTTCATCTCAACTGTCACATTTATCCTTGATTTAATTTATTTAATTAAATCTTATTCACACATTTGGGAATTTTGCCCTAACCCTAATTGAGAGTTGCCATTTTGAATCTTAACCATTGATTCTAGGGCATTTTCTCAATCTCTCATCTCATCCGTCCATTCAAAATGGCATTTTCTATAAAATGTCATTTTCCTCTCATTTTTCAATTACACAGACACAAACACATTACATACTTACGCACTTGCACACTTAGATTTATTCATAGCAATTATTGGCACATTTCATTAAGTTTTGGCATTTTTAGGCATAGACATTCTTAGTCATTTAGGCATAGGCATTAGACATTTTCTCAAATCCTTCAAAGCTTGGTGTAGGACATAGACTAGTATTTTTAGATTGCTCGCACGACGAATCTGAGGGCAACACATCAACCAACAAGCTAGAAGGTATTACAAAAATGAATCATGGAAGTCTCTGCGGTTTACAAGTATAATCATTCATTGTTTACTTCCTTTGTGTTTTGTAATTACTTTGGGTTTTATTGTCTTCATTGATTTACTGCTAACTTCTAATCAAACCTAAAAATAACCCTTAGTTACATTAGTGAACCCAACATATTTGGACAAATAAAGAGAAATTCTTGGAGTTGGTTTCTTCTTGTTGCAGGTCTTGTTTTCTTTTTGTTGCAGATTTGGCATCATTGTGGATAAAGCCCTAGTTTCCAAATATTTGACCATAACTTTCAAATGGCTGCATATTTTCTCACAAAATTGTTTTTGCAGCTTGGGGACAACATCACGCGCTTTCATTCCAAAAATTAGATTTTTTGGATCTGTTTTTAATATTTTTGTTGTTTTTCATGAAAAATTAATTTTGAGAGCAAATAATCAAAATTTTCAGATATGTTTACCTTTCTGGAAAGCTCTCTAAATTTTAACAGGGGTTTGTTCTTTATCTTTTAAATGTGGATGTGCAATTATTAGTCAAACAATAGATCTTTTAAAATTGGGGTTTAAAAAAAAATTGCTTATATCTCACCCACGGTTGTAGATCTACTCACAAATGTTTTTTTGTAGATTTGGGATGATGTCAGACGACTCCTATCCAAAAATTAGAATTTTTAGAGCTGTTTTGTATTTTTTATAATTTTTTTATGTTTTTTCATAAAAAAATAATTTCAGGTGCAAAACAACAAATTTTTCTGATTTATTTACATTTTTGGAAACCTCTTGAGATTTTAGACAATATTTATTCTCTGTTATTTTCATTTTACTATCAAAAAATTTTCTAAAAATCAGATTTGTTGTGACTAGCTAACCCTCTAATAGTAGTGATCAATTATCTTGTTAGGGTTTGTTGTTGGTTTTGTGCATGTGCAGAAAATAAACACTTCAAAGGACACATTGGATCAACTGGACAAAAAAATGATGCATCTAACTATTTTTGCAGATCGATAGTCAAAGATCATTATCAAACTACTAATGTGTGGTCTTGCAGGTTCGAACGTCAAAGACTAAACATCAAAACAATGTGTTTGTCCTTTTTAGTATAATACACATTTCCTTTGGTGAAATTAAAATGAACTTGTCTTTCTACTATGTCTAAGTGTGTTTGCAAAATGGTAGGTGAGTATGCTCTCACCTTGTGAAAACTCGGTGATCAGAAAACTAGACCCATTTTTATTTGTTATTACCTTCACAATTTGGTATATCGAAGTATCCTCTCCCCTTGCGCTTTTAGGCGATCTTGGGTGTAAGAGAAACGGTTACTAACTCTAGAAATTGGGCTTGCCTGGGGATTTCATCACCCCAACATGACTCAAACCGGCAACGAAGCTAAGGCCAAGCTACCCCCGACCGGTATATAAATATGAATCTTAAGGGAAAACCTAAGATTACGAGTGTGGATGTGTCATACGAACAGAGTAGTACTCCCTTAAACCCTGTTGAGCTTAACCTCTTCAAGCTGGAGTGCCACCTAATTGGTGATTAATCTCTTGCCCCATGTATGGCCACTTGAACGGGGGTCCCGAATTAAACACCTTTGTGTAGTAAGCCAAAAACCTTCTATTTGCTAGCGCAGCACCGATCGGTGTGAAGGCATCCACACTTTCGCAGTCTGTAGTAGAGGTGATCAATCTACCATGGGAGTTTCATGGGGGTTGGAAGCTTGGTTGGCCTGAGAAGAGAGTGCATTGTAAGGGGGAGCCCGTGCAGCCAAGTTTCTGAATTCACACGCTACTGATATGTGGTTGGGGAAATCCACGTGCAATCTAGCGAATATTGTCCTGGCCTAACCTAGGATTGTACTTGTCTTATGTGTGCTTGCTTACACCCAAAACACTGTGTTTTTCAAGTGTTTGTTGGATTACTCAAACATTATACACAACAGTCAAAAATCTAGACACAAACAATCGACCTTAGACAACTCATACTTTTCAACAAAATATCAAAAAATAATCTCAGTCCTCATTTTGAATTTATACTTTGCATTGTTCATCTTAGTCATCATTTTGAACCTAGACCTTGCATTTATAACATTAAGTCCTTAGTCAAACATCATCATCTTAGTCCTCAGTCGACATTTTGGCTTTGATCACCTTGTCATCTTACATCAATCATTTCCTCAGACAAACGTTATCATCACCTAGTCATCCTAGTCAACATTTTAGGAAACATAGTCTTGCATTTTCATCCTTATCAAAAATCCAAAAAACATAGGTTGTCATCATTCTCACATTTAGTTGTCTGAGCAATCCCTTTTTATTGTTGAGACTAGGCTTCAAAGACAAAGAGGACAAATGGAAAACTTTGGACAAGATTTCAATCCCAACATCGATAATAACACTTATGACACAAACTAACATTGGACTTTTTCTGACCCATTTCACAACATGAACATGCAATCTTCCATGAGCATGCCATCTTCATCACAAAACCCTTCTAAACCATTCATACAAAGAAACCAAAATGGACGAGTATATGCAAAAGACTTAGAAGCTGCAACGCAAAATTCTGATATAGTCTCCTTTGTAGAAAACTCAGTCTTATGGGACCCTCAAAGGTATCTAGCCATGCTTTTGGACCAAGGGGCTAAGTTACCACGAGGCTTTGACATAAATACTTTAACACCTCCATTAGTCTTCCCTCACCATCAACAGTCACTTGACATAAATCCTACCAGTAATTCACAACAAACATCCACTTATCACCCTTATCCTAACCTTGACAAGGGAAGCCAACTATCAATTAGTCCATTCCAAGTATCCACGTCATATTCTGACCCTTCACCTATCAATCCCGTCCAAGTCTACATGCCTTATCAACTATCTACCAACTCATGTCACGTCCCCACATCATACCATATCGATCCGATCCAAGTCTCCACATCCTATTTTAGTCAACCTTGCACCAATCCAGTCCAAGTCCCCATGTCATATCCTATGTTGTCACCAACTAGTCCAGTCCAAATCCCCAGTCCTTCCCATAAAAATCCAATCCAAGTACCCATGTCCTATCCTAGTCCTTCATCCATTAATCCTTTTCAAGTCACCCCCTCACAAGCCACATCTAGTCATGAAAATTCTATCATTACTCAAAGTAAAATCCCATTTAATAAACTTGAGGATACATGTCAAAAGGAAAGCCCAAAGCATGACCTTATAATGTCACCCTCATGTCAAGAACAAGGTAGTCCATCCCATAACCCTATCTTTCAGTCCATCCATGAAGTCCTTCAAGACAATCATGGCATCCAAAGTACACCTACCATTGACCAAGAAGTCCAAATCCATGACAACCCCATCTTCAACCAAGACCCTACCATTGACCAAGAAGTCCAAAACGATCCACTCCTTCACCTTTAAGCCATTCATGATCAAACAATTTCTGACCTTATAAAGGCCTCGACTATTGACACTTCCCACGATGAGACACTTGCCTCCATGGGACACATAGACGATATTCCTCCAGAACAAGAATCTTCCACTAGGGACATGCTTGCATATGATCAAGTTATAGCTAAAATCATTGGACTTTATGACACTAAACATAATGATGGCTTCGAAATTTCCTTGGAAGCACCAATAGAATCATCTGAACCTGACATGTCACACAATCAAACCAAAGATATCAGTCAGGCATATGTCCAACATGACAATGAAGCTAAGACATTTTATCAACTAGGGTCATCTATCTTTGTTAGAGCAGGATTTCTTGCAGATGAAAATATTACAAGTGACAGTATCCACATACCTAATGATGGGTTAGCATCTTGCTTTCAAAACAACAAATACCCCATCGCCAACAAAATCTGTCAAAGCATGCAATATCAAGGCAAAGGACTAGGCATACATGAACAAGGCATTCGAGAATCAATACAACTTCAGGAAAATTGCAAATATCAAGGTATTGGGTATTCTTCAGTCAACAAATCAAATGATGTTAGTGGTACTTCCTCGATATTGGGGGCAACCTTGTCAGATACAAACATCAAAGTGGAGTCCATGAGAAATCCTTGTCATAAGATTGTTGTCAACACCCCCTCCACCCACACCATGAATCATCATTCCATCATAAATAAACCTTCCCTTTGGAACCAACAAAAACAAAACTCTTACAAGTCAAAAGATCAAAATCAAATGTCAAAGACCATTGAATCAAACAAAAGGACAAGTGGACAAATGAAATTAAAATGGATCCCAAAGAAAGATGGATCAAACAAAGACACCAAGTCAAATACAAAAGTCAATCACAATGTGGAGCCACAAGACAAGAGGACTCCCACATATAACACATGTCCACCTCCTGCAAAATGGTCATCAATCAAGGCATATAAAAGTGTTCGTTCCAAACACCATCCCTCCAAAATCCGTCATCCACCATCCCAAGTTTGGAAAATAAAAATTCATTCATCCAAACGTCCAAACAATCTTTCCACGTCTACCATCATTCGTCATAACCCTACATCTCGTCTAAAGTCCAATGATCCGACGTCACAAATTCATCACATCATGGCAGAAACTCTACCACAAGGACTCTCATGGCACTCTATTGCGATGTGCGTATTTTGATAAGGCCAACTCTAGTCTCAGGAAGGACCACAATGACATTGATCAGTTGTATACAAGCGCTATGATCCTAACAAGACAACTCCTTCAACAAGGTCATTATTGGAATATCATGGCACCAGTCTCTACATCGGCATCGTTAGTGAATTTAGAATAGGCAATGGTCATCTAAAGCATCTAGGCTATCCACAAAATCAGAAATACAAAAAAAAAAAATTGAAAAATGATAAAAATTGTTACCCTGATGAAAACCTGGCAAACAGGCATCTTGGTGATACCAAAAAAATTAAAAAGTCAAGAAAATAGTAAAGAGAAAAATTTCATCTAATGGTGAAAACCTGGAAAACAGGCACCTTGGATAAGTACCATGATGAAAACCTAGCAAACAGGCATCATGTGTAAAATAAATCATCTATGTGGAATTTTATACTTGGGGGCAAGTCGTCTCATTTTCCCATGCCTTCCTCATGACATTGACATCCATCTAAGCCCTATCATTTCCACACATTTTTCCCACTTACCTCGGTCTTGACATAAAACTAGCACACATAAATCATGCTTTGGGAAAACTCTTGACATGCCTATCCTTTGGTCATACATTATCCGTGAAACATCATGTCATTGACCTTCATAGTCTTATTGTCTTTATACAACATAGTCCTTGAAAATCATATGAAAATTCCCTTAGTCTCATGTTTCTCGTCCTTTACCAAGGCCACCCCCTATCCTTTCATGCCTATCACCTATCTTGGCTTTCCCTTGTCAAATGGTCTAAGGATAATCATCCCATCTAGTCTTAACCAAGTCATTCCAAATGCAACAAGTCTAATCCATACAAGCACATTATCCAAAATTTTACTTGACTGTGTTCCTGGCCCAACTGTAGACCTCCATACTTTCGTCACATTATCGTCATCGTCCTCACATTGTTTCAGGATGCGTCCTTCCCACTCAAACAATGTTGTCATCACCTGTCAATTGGTATTCAACTTGACTAGGGGCACAATCATGTTTGTCCTTGGATTCTCATGTGTAGGCATCAATCATATGCATTAGTCACGATCCTCTTAAACGTCAAAATCCAAAAAAAATCATAAAACGATAAAAAAGACAAAACCATCATAAAATGTCCTAAAGAGAGACCAAAAACATCGCAAAATGTCTTGAAGAAAGACCTAAAAATCATAAAACGTCCTAACGAAAAACACAAAAACATCCAAATCAATGTCAAAATCCTAAAAATGGAGTCAAAGTCAGTCATGTTTGTCAGTCCATGTCATTTTCAAACTACGTTGTCTCTGCACATTTTCTACGTAGGCAAGGCCATCAGTTGATGAGTCCCCGAGACATTAGGTCAGTCCTTTTAGATTGGTCCAAATAAAATCATGGCATTTGTCACAATCGTCACATCAGTCAAATACGTCAGACATAGTCAAACTAAGACACAAAACGGTCATTGGAAATGTTAATGTCAAAATTGGTCAAAATCAGATAGCACAGTCCAATCAATCATTCAGTCAACATCAGTCAACTTGCCAAAACATATTAGTCAAAACAATGTCAGTCTTGTCACTCTTTGGTCCTCTTCAAGATGTGTCCTTCTCGGATTTGGACCTCGTCAAAATGTCCTTTGCCTTTTTTTAGGATGTGTCCTTCCTAACAATAGGCCCCGTCAAACTATCAACACCGTCAAATTGGCAAAACTCTTAAACTGTCAAAACTGTCAAACCAACAAGAAATCAATATTTGGCAAACAAACATTGGCAAACAAAATAAAATGGTTGTTAATCTTTCTGGTCTATCATGTCTTATCTTTTGACTATCTTGGCTATTTTGTCTTATATTTTTAATGTCTTGTCTTTTCGGTCATGTTATTAGCTACCTCGAGGATGTCCCATGAAGGATTTAGAGGTGCGATGACGTCTCTTGGCCTATTTTATTTTCTTTGACTGCTGTCTGTGGATTGTCTTGACAAAAAGACTGGGGCAACTTCACCCTTCGTATGAGTTAGGACATTCCTTGTCTGTGACTGTCTGTTTTTCAAATGAATGACCTTGCACACCTTGGTCTATGTCATATCATGGTGTTTGTTGTTCATTTGTGTCATTTTTACCGCCCAATGATGATTAAGAACAATAAATATTAAAGTCCTACTGCAAGTTTTGAAGGATTCTTTCATCTAGTCTACATCTTCATCATTCATATCTTTTGCACTAACATTCCTTTGTCTCTTCATATTCTAAGTCTTTTCATCAATTTCAAGAGCACACCCATGTTCTTGGAACCCGTCTGTCCTCTCGAGGGGGCATACTGCAACCCTCCTCGTCATTCTTCCTCATCTTATTTTGCACTGGGCCATATTTTTGACTTATTTTCTTTGTCACAATGCGACATGCTACATTATGACAAAGAGGGGCAAAATGTAGACACATAAAAATGACCTAGGCCTGCAAGCTCCATTTTATCACTTTTCGTCCTAGCATAATTATGACACTTTAATTATGTTCCTGACCCATCTTCAACTATTAATTAAATAATTCACAATTATTTAATTAATTCAGGGTTTTCTATTCTTCCTGCTTATTAAATAAATAAATCATATTTATTTAATGCGTCACTAATTATCTAAAGTCAACTCATAATTAAATAAAGTTCTCATTTTATTTAATTAATATTTGTCATTAATGTCCTCCTGATTATCAAATAAATATATTTTAATATATTTATTCAATATGTCACTAATTCCTAAATCCTCTCTTTTAATTAAATAGATTTACTAATTTATTTAATTAATTAACCACTTCTTCTATATTAAATAATTATTTTTAATTATTTAATTGTTGTATGTGACACTTCTTTATTTTTAAATAAAATAATTTATTTAAAAATGTCTCACATAGTTAACTGATTCTTCTTTTAGTAATTAATTTCAAAAATCAATTACTCATTATCTCACAAAATCCATATTTTGAATTAATTTAATTCAAAATGGAAATATTCTTCTACAAATCAAGTAATTTCTAAAATTAAAATCCCATTTGCTTATCTTCTGATTTTTGCTAATTTCATCTCAACTGTCACATTTATCCTTGATTTAATTTATTTAATTAAATCTTATTCACACATTTGGGCATTTTTCCCTAACCCTAATTGAGAGTTGCCATTTTGAATCTTAACCATTGATTCTAGGGCATTTTCTCAATCTCTCATCTCATCCGTCCATTCAAAATGGCATTTTCTATAAAATGCCATTTTCCTCTCATTTTTCGATTACACAGACACATACACATTACATACTTACGCACTTGCACACTTAGATTTATTCATAGAAATTATTGGCACATTTCATTAAGTTTTGGCATTTTTAGGCATAGACATTCTTAGTCATTTAGGCATAGGCACTAGACATTTTCTCAAATCCTTCAAAGCTTGGTGTAGGACATAGACTAGTATTTTCAGATTGCTCGCACGACGAATCTGAGGGCAACACATCAGCCAGCAAGCTAGAAGGTATTACAAAAATGAATCATGGAAGTCTCTGTGGTTTACAGGTATAATCATTTGTTGTTTACTTCCTTTGTGTTTTGTAATTACTTTGGGTTTTATTGTATTCATTGATTTGCTGCTAACTTCTAATCAAACCTAAAAATAACCCTTAATTACATAAAGAATCTGTTTCTTTATGCCCGACATTCATGAGGAAATTCTAGCAGAATTTATTCATTGGAAATTATGATATGTAATGGTTTGGTACTATCTTTTTCATTTGACGACTACAGGCATACATGGATAAATTTGGAAAGAATTTCTCTGGTGTTCATCTCTGAAAGAAGAATTTGGTTGGCGAACATTAGGGAAAAGACTGCTTGTCAAGAGTTTATTTCCTCTAATGAATATAGAGGCATCTTTTTATATCCAATGATTTGATGAAATTAAAATCTCTTGTGGCACTATTATTATCAGTTGGTGGCTGTTGAAATGCTTGGTTAAATTTGGTATGCTCCCTTTGTGTTTTTCCTTGAAAGGTCTATTTCATTGGAAAAGATTTGGGGAACTATTGCTCCTCAAGAAAATTGTTACTACAACTGTATTTAGCAACATCCTTCACATGCCATATGATTTGATAGAATTTAATCATATTTCCCAAAGATTATGTAATGTTATGGCACTTGGCATTTTTTGCATTCCTAGTTCGAGATTGTTTGAGGTTCACCTTGGGGAAATTGCAGTGCACGTTTGCAATCGAATGTAAATAGAGATGGTCAAGCTTCTTGTTGGCTCTTATATTCTCCCTCACATATCCCCACTATCATCCTTACAATCGGCTTTGGAGAGTTATGATATTCTCCAGGGCACGAATATTGTGGGTGGCATATTTTGTAGGAAACATTTGCTCTCTAGTGGGAGTTGTATGATGTAGTTCATTTCTTAATCAGGCATGGTACTTTTGAGCCTCATGCAGAACCATTTTTTCTGCCTCCTGTGGATTTGGCTTCCTCTGAAGAAAGTTCTACATAAGAAGCTCTTCGTATCTTGGCTTCTTTTTTACTCCTTTTTGGGTTTCCTTCATATTGGGATTTTTTTTTGTGGTTAACCTGCTCTTGTTATGTGTTTCTTGCCCTCTTCATGTCTACTCTTGTAGGATTTTGGGGATATGTGTAGGATCATCATGGAAAAAACAAGCCCTTAGGTGGCGAAAAATTAAGAAAAATCAGAGTTAGGAAACTTGACGTAAAAATTTGAATAAGTTATCTATATTATTTCAAAAATATGTAAGAATAGAATTTGTAGCAAATTGAATGTAGTTTCTAAACTACTAGGTTTTTTTTTTTTAAATCTATTTGGTGAAAATTTAAAATTTCAATGCATTAGTACTTAAATTTCAAGGAAAAATAAGTAGGTGTTTGTCTAACCACCCTAACCACAATAAAATGATAATATTTTTTATAAGATTTTAAATATTAGAGGACTCATGGCCCAATGTGATGCATATTTTTTGTAATTTTTGTCCAAGTAAATAATTAATTATGATTTTTTTATTATAACTTTTAAAAATATAAAAACCTCGTATGTCTAACCACCTTAAGTTGGTCAAAACTTCATGAAATTCAATTTTTTTTTTAATCCTATAGTATGCAAAGCATAGAATTTGCACATGTTTGGATTCAAAAAATGTGATACCATTTGAAAGCTATAGATATTTTTCAATCAACCTATCAATCAAGACTTTAGTCAGAATTCAAATAGAAAATGAATAATAATTATTTATTAAATTCAAAGTAAAGCATAATTTATATTGGTGGAAAGCTAAGAATATCCTTTAAAAACCCTTTTCGTTTCATCAATTTTGGGTAAAAAAAATCGTCAGCCACATACCCTACACATACCCATCATATTGCCACTTTTTGGCCCATCATGATCCTACACATACCCTTGGACTAGCGGTCCCTGATGGGATGGCATTTTGGTTGTGACTCTCCTCTATGGGCAGCTCGAAATATTTCATAAATTTTTTCATGGTATTTGTAATGCCCCGCCACACAACCCCAAAGAAAAACTAATTCTTCTAACACTTATGGTACAATTTAAAAAAAAAAAACTATTAAAGTGTATAAACTTTTGTATACATTAGATATAAAAGATTTCAAATTAAACACCTAAGTTCTCTGGGGTACATGAGGTGACATTACTAAACTAACCCATAACAAAGATAATAGATTAAACATTAAATTTACAATTACGTAAATCCATTCGTCCACAACATCATTTAGACATCCATTAACGATAACCACATTAATAAGAGTAAACCATATTAAACCATTTATGAAAAACACAAATGAATTAATCATGAAGATATATAATATATATATATATATATTTCCACAGATACAACATAACATAATCAGTAATTACAAATGATAGTTCACGAATGATTACATGGTATGAATAAACATTACATCAATATGATAGTACAACATAATGAACATATAAACAAATTACATCAAGGTCTTCCCAACACATGTGGGAGAGATACATCAATAAAAGAGATACATCTGTAGTAAAAATACACATCTGGAACATATGAATTCTAGATCAACAACATCTGCCAAAACCTTGCATTGAAAGATACAATTGCATCCAAAGGGAACCCAATGGGGTGTGTAGCATGTTCCACCCAACCACCCCCATGCTGGGAGTAAAGGATCCCCGACCAAGCACATCTAACAGTAACATAAGACTAACTCTAGACAAGATAACATAATATCACTAGACCACACTCAAAACTAAATAATGATAAATCACCAAAAGACATAACAATAGACCACTTCCAGAGGACTCCAATAAAACAACACAAAAGGAATGTTAGAGGAGAGTGTCATCGCATGGCTTCACATGGATTATCTAGACAACCTATCACAAGGTGTCACCTCCATCTATACATGGATTATCCAGACAACCTAGTTCAAGGTGCTGCCTCCATCTATGGTTCTTTTCTTGCTTTTAAAAGCACACACTTATCTCACAATTTTAATTAAAAATAAATTATTTTCTCATGATATTATCCTCACACGATATTCTCTTCTGATTTTCTAATTTAATATCAAGAAAAAGATAATATATAATTATCATCATCATTATTTATTTAAATTAATTACTTACACTTTTAATTAATTAAATAACTTTTAAATTTACAATATATTTAAAATTCAACATTTTACTAACTTACAATTAATCAAAGAAACAAAACAACATTAATTAATCTTGTAAAATAAAGATTAATTAAATTTAATAACCACTAACCATAAATGAAATAAATAATCAACAATTTAACAATACAAAGACAAGGAGAAAACCTAAATCATGACCCAACAAAACTCACAACAGGATGACGGACTTGGGACAGGGACACTTCCTTATCAACTCCCTTTTTCAACATTATACCCGTTGGGTTAATTTAATGCTCTCCTTGTCCTGCCGAAGCAAGTGGAATTGAAACTTTGTTCCTGCAATTCTTGCATACAAACAAGGTTGTGTACGACATGTATATATACTCAAATACATCACATCGTGAGAAGGAGTTGCAGTGTAGCAGGGAACTTGTAAACGAGTGGTGCTACCCTGTCCCCTCAACAAAGCTATAATAACAACTACAACATCAAGTATAAAGTAACATTGCTAAACTAAACTGATCACATCGTATCGTCATAAAATAATTACTAATCTATTGCATTACAATATACTACTGCATCAAATTAAACATTACCAAATCAAGTGTAACCATCATGTCATATCATAATATCCATGTCATCAAATAAAGTAGCATAGTCATCAAGCAGTCTAAACTATCCAATCCACCAATCCAACCAACAAACAATAACTACCAAAATCTCAAAGTATGAGGCAAAACTACTAAAGTATCAAGTCCAAACAACAACATGAGGGGCATTACATCCTCCCCTCCTAGGACATGGCTTACTCTTGGAAGCCATTAAACAAATAAGAGTAAGCACACAAAGACTGACTAGTTTGTTTTCAATCAGCCAGGCTAGCCACTTTAATGACTTCCTTACTGGAAGGTGTCTATTCCTTTCTTTCACGACAAAGTCTCCTTAGAGCTTCTGCCAAAGTCTCTAGGTCCGAAAGCATGGAGCATTTGGAATAATCATACTGAAGTCTGATTTTCCATAGCCGTCTGACTATCAGATCACGAACCTTCTTCTGAGGTGTTTTCCATATCTTCATCCTGGAAAAACACCAAGGGATATATTTTAGTTTAAAACCCACACTCATCACATGAACACACAAATTAACTTCATAGAGAACACACCACAAAACTACACAAAAATAACATAAGGGTAACACAAGGGTCCAGAATGCATTTCAGATAGGAAGGATATCAGTGCATTGCGCACTACACCGAGGGTCCTATCCCTTCCACCGGATTTATGCACCCTTGGACCAACATCACCTAGAGACAAACTCGGGTACCCAAGTGCAGATTACACAAACAAAACGACACACCCTCACGAGTACGAGCAACTAGGTCAACACAATGGGCTCATAGTGCCTCAGTGTTTGAACCTAGGCTCTGATACCATGTGTAATGCCCTGCCACACAACCCCAAAGAAAAACTAATAATTATAACACTTATGGTACAATTTTAAAAAAAAAACTATTAAAGTGTATAAAATTTTGTATACATTAGATATAAAAGATTTCAAATTAAACACCTAAGTTCTTTGGGGTACATGAGGTAACATTACTAAACTAACCCATAACAAAGATAATAGATTAAACATTAAATTTACAATTACGTAAGTCCATTCGTCCACAACATCATTTAGACATTCATTAACAATAACCACATTAATAAGAGTAAACCATATTAAACCATATATGCAAAACACAAATGAATTAATCATGAAGATATTATATATATATATATTTCCACAGATACAACATAACATAATCAGTAATTATAAATGATAGTTCACGAATGATTACATGGTATGAATAAACATTACATCAATCTGATAGTACAACATAATGAACATATAAACAAATTACATCAAGGTCTTCCCAACACACGTGGGAGAGATACATAAATAAAAGAGATACATCTATAGTACAAATACACATCTGGAACATATGAATTATGGATCAACAACATCTTCCAAAACCCTGCATTGAAAGATACAATTGCATCCAAAGGGAACCCAACGGGGTGCGTAGCATGTTCCACCCAACCACCCCCATGTTGGGAGTAAACAAGGAAGGATCCCCGACCAAGCACATCTAACAGTAACACAAGACTAACTCCATACAAGATAACATAATATCACTAGACCACATTGAAAACTAAACAATGATAAATCACCAAAAGACATAACAATAGACCACTTCTAGAGGACTCTAATAAAACAACACAAAAGGAATGCTAGAGGAGAGTGTCATCACATGGCTTCACATGGATTATCTAGACAACCTATCACAAGGTGCCACCTCCATCTATACATGGATTATCCAGACAACCTAGTTCAAGGTGCCGCCTCCATCTATGGTTCTTTTCTTGCTTTTAAAAGCACACTTATCTCACAATTTTAATTAAAAATAAATTATTTTCTCATGATATTATCCTCACAAGATATTCTCTTCTAATTTTCTAATTTAATATCAAGAAAAAGATAATATATAATTATCATCATCATTATTTATTTAAATTAATTACTTACACTTTTAATTAATTAAATAACTTTTAAATTTACAATATATTTAAAATTCAACATTTTACTAACTTACAATTTATCAAAGCAACAAAACAACATTAATTAATCTTATAAAATAAAGATTAATTAAATAACCACTAACCATAAATGAAATAAATAATCAACAATTTAACAATACAAAGACAAGGAGAAAACCTAAATCATGACCCAACAAAACTCACAACGGGATGACGGACTTGGGACATGGACACTTCCTTATCAACTCCCTTTTTCAACATTGCACCCATTGGGTTAATTTAATGCTTGCCCTATCCTGCCAAAGTAGGTGGAATCGAGACTTTGTTCCTGCAATTCCTGCATACAAACAAGGTTGTATACAACATGTATATATACTCAAATACATCACATTGTGAGAAATAGTCATAGCGTAGCAGGGCACTTGCAAATGAGTGGTGCTACCCTATCCCCTCACCAAAGATATAATAACAACTACAACATCAAGTATAAAGTAACGTTGTTAAACTAAACTGATCACATCATATCATCATAAAATAATTACTAATCTATTGCATTACAATATACTACTGCATCAAATTAAACATTACCAAATCAAGTGTAACCATCATCTCATATCATAATATCCATGTCATATAATAAAGTAGCATAGTCATCAAGCAATCTAAACTATCCAATCCACCAATCCAACCAACAACAGTAACTACCAAAGTCTCAAAGTATCAAGAAAAACCACCAAAGTATCAAGTCCAAACAACAACATGAGGGGTATTACAGTATTCTTTGGTCGGTAGTCGGCAAGTGCTTCTCTTTAGTCAAATTTTGTTTGCATGACTTACACTCTCATGGTCAGCATTTTGAAGGGTGTGTTTCTTCTCAACTATTTATGTTCGACTTACAATCTTCTTTTCTGCTTTATATATGGTCATATTATATTCTTTTCTCAAGGTTATTCTTGTACTAATTCCCCATTTTTTATGTTATACTTCTCCTTCTTCATTAGTCAAGTTTTCTTCGAGAATTTCTCCTCACTCGTATTCAGCTTATGTAACTACTTTTAATATTAATAAAATTTCTTTTGTGGCTCGAATAACTTTATATAAATAAAAAAAATTATGAAAAAATATCCATGCACTAGATATTGGTGTGACAAATCTATATTTTAAAAATTAGAATTGTATCCTTTCTATAAAAAAAGTTATGCAGTCTGAAGTAAACATCACTTTTTAAAATGTTGTTTAGTAGAAAAAATAAGTTATTAAAAATTACATAAAAGAATTCACAATGTTTTTTTTTTTTTTTTTTTAAAAAACTATAATTAGAATCTACACACAAAATCTCACAAATCACTGGTTTGATTCATCTTCAAATTCTTAATGGTTTAGCTGTTATAGGTGTAAGAAAGTGAAGATCTAGTGAAAAATGTTGATTTCAATGTCTCACAGATTGTTGAGCCATTTGGGAATGTAATCAGGGGCCATGTGCAGGATCATCATAGAAAAAATAGGCCCTTAAGTGGTGATGAAAATTTAGAAAAATTAGAGTTAGGAAACTTGATGTAAAAATTTGAATAAGTTATTTATATTATTTCAAAAATATGTAAGAATAGAATCTGTAGCAAATTGAATGTAATTTCTAAACTACTAGGTTTATTTAAAAAAAAAATCTATTTGTTGGAAATTTGAAATTTCAATGCAAGAGCACTTAAATTTCAAGGAAAAAATAAGTAGGTGTTTGTCTGACCACCCTAACCACAATAAAATGATAATATTTTTTTATAATATTTTAGGTATAAGTATAGGACTCATGTCCCAATGTGGTGCATTTTTTTTTTTTAATTTTTTCCAAGTAAATAATTAATTTTAAATTTTTTATTACAAATTTTAAAAAATATAAAAACTCGTATGTCTAACCACCTTAACTTGGTCAAAACTTCATGAAATTCATTTTTTTTAATAATATAGTATGCAAAGAATAGAATGTGACACATGTTTCAGATTCAAAAAATGTGATACCGTTTGAAAGATATAGTTGTTTTTCAATCAGCCTATCAATTAGAACTTTAGTCATAATTCAAATAGAAAATAAGTAATTATTATTTATTAAATTCAAAGTAAAGCATAATTTATATTAGTGGAAAGCTAAGAATCTCCTTTAAAAACCCTTTTCGTTTCATCAATTTTGGGTAAAAAAGAAGTTGCTAGCTACATACCCTACACATACCCATTATATCGCCACTTTTTGGCCCATCATGATCCTGCACATATCCCAGGGTTGATAGGCCCAAGGTTACATTACCAGACCTTAATGTGAGGGTTCTTGCTTCCCTCAACTTGGGGGTGGAGTTGCTTGGCAATATTAGCATCAAAATAGATGGTTCTATCCATGTTTTCCCTGTTGAAGTCATTGGTGGCTTGGGTGCATGCTATCTTTGTAGGAAGGAGGGCCATCTGAGAAAAAACTGTCCCCTAATTTGTGGAGCCAAGCCATGTGGGGGTTCTAAAAATGTAACCTTGTTGGTCGAGGTTGAGATGGTTTTGGATGGTGGCCTTGTGCCTCCCACTAATTTGGTGCTTCCTTATGGTGTTCACTTTCTCTCGAGCTTGTCTCTTGGATCCCTCGTTCAGCTGGTTGTCGACCTCCCCCTCTCTTCTGGCTCCCTTGTTGCTACCCCTTCTCAGTCAGTTGGCCAACTCGTACTTCCCACCAACAATCCCTTCTCCCCTTTATCAGTTGATTTGCTTGTGCCTAACCCTATCTGTTCCCCTCCACCAAGGGTTCCCTTCCTTGGTTCTCCTTTTGATGCTCTAGTAGGTGCAGTTAAAAAAGATGCTCAATAATTAGCTTTAGATAGCATCTTGAAAAAGGGTGGAAAAAACCTAGAAAAAAAAAATGAAGTTATTAAAACTTATGTGAATGGTGTTGTGGTTGACAAGGAAATTGTGATTACTAACATTCAAGATAGCAAAGCAAAAAAGAAAAGGATAAATCCTCTATGTTCAAAGAAGGTCTTATCTATACATTTGAAACTAACCAGTCCTACAAAATTCCTTCGGGATCCAACAATAAATTGTTGAATGTTAAGAATAATGGGGCTACCTCTACCCTGATTGAAGAATATCTTGACTTCCTAACCCCCAATCCTAACCAAACCAATGAATCTGTAGGCATTGTTGAGCTTCCTAATGGTGAGGAGACTAGTGGAAGCAAATTGGAGCTCCCCACTGAGATGAGTATGGGGGGGAATTTGTGTAGTGCAAAGGAATCCTCCCCGGTTGGGGAAGACTTTGAGAAAAACTATTAGTATTTTGAAGGATCTTGTAGGGGATCCTAGACCTACCCCTCCTAAAGAGCCTAAGAAAAGAGGAAGGAAGAAGGTAGTACCTTAGAAATTTGTAGAAATGTTGTAGGAATTAGCAAGGGAAAAAGGAAGAATACCAATATAGTACTGGTTGTCCCTTCTCCCAAAAGATTGGAAAATGAAGAGGTCACAATCAAATACTTTGAAATGTTCAAGAATGCTAAAGATTCATCTACACCCAAAGTGGCCAATGATAGTTAACTGCACCTCTTGAAATGTCAGGGGATTGGAATCCCCTAACAGGAAATATGTTGTGAGAAGGTTTCTCAATTTGGAGCAGAATAAAGATTTTTTTTTTTGCAAGAACTCAAGGCTGTGGGTTTCTTGCTTGAGACCAACTTGAAGTTCATTTGGGGGAACTATTTGGTTTTGACCTCTGTGTGGGGGAAAATCATTAGATGTTAAACAAGATCAAATGTGCTTGAAACGAGAATCTAAACTAAGATCAAACACATTAATCTAAGATATAAACCTACACATATGAAATGAAACTAAGCTATTGAAAACACATTTAGGAAATCTCTGACTACCAAATTGAAAGCAAACAATAAGCATAGTGTTACCATCCCATAATGGAGTGTATTTACCTGATGTTGGATTGTTCTTATCACTGCGAAGCCTCCATAGTTTGTGAAAATCTTGATGAATGATGCTTGATCAAAGGAATGGGGAAGCTCTATCAATGGTGATCTTGACAACACTTTGTTGCATAAGGTATGTTGATTCTTCGATCCTTATTTATGAGGAGAGAGGTTTGTTGTATAGAAAATTAGGTTTCGAATCAATGATTAGGATTCAACAATGTTGGATTAAGATCAATGGTTGAAAGGTGTTGAGAGGATTTAGACATGAGAAGATTGTGCAAATTAACTGATCAATCAGGAATAGATTGGCTAGTTAGGAAATAGATGACTTAGTTAGGAAATAGATGGCTTAGTTAGCAACCATAATTTGCTCAATCAGAAAGTGGGTGAGAAATTATGAATTAATTCATTTAATTAATTCTTTCATTTTTGGCTCAGTTGAATGTGAAAATCAAGTTTGACTTTTGGAAACAAAGTTGCATTAGTTTGATTTGATTTTTGATAAATTTGATTTGAATAGTTTGATTTAATTATTCAAATTTTGAGGGAAACTGAGTTAATTAAATTATTATGATTTAATAATTTATTCAACTTAAGGGATAATGCATGGAGAGATACTGAGACAGTTAACTAAATAGATATTTTAGTCAACTAGAAGAAAGTATTCATTACGTTTGAGGAGATTGTGCATGAAGAGATAATGAGACAGTTAGCTAAATAGATATTTTAGTCAATGATTTAGAAGAGCTAGTTAAGTTTTTGAGGGAAATTAATTAATTAAATAATTAATTATTATCAAGAGGAACGTGCACATGTGAATTTGACTTTAATAAATGAAGTTTATTTATTAAAGCGATGATGTTGAATGAATTAAATAATTTAATTAATTATTTGATTTGGAAAGGGGAAAGTTGTTTAATTAAATTAGAAGAATATGTGGGGTTAAATAATTAAAATAATTATTTAATGTAGAAGTTGAAAGAGGATTAAATGAAGAGTTAACTAAATAGATTATTTAGTCAACTAAGAGAAAGTGGCCGTTATGTTTAAGGGAATAATGCATGGAGAGATAATTGAATAGTTAACTAAATAGATTGTTTAGTTAACTAAAAGTAGAATTAGTCCATGTGGAGAAGATAATTAATTTAATTAATTAATTAATATTAAGTGGGACGTGCATGATGAATTGTTTTTAATAAATAAAAGATTATTTATTAAAGGGATGATGTTGAATGAATTAAATAATTTAATTTAATTATTTAATTTGGAAAAGGTGGGATTAAATAATTGAAATAATTATTTAATGTAGAAGTTGAAAGAGGATTAAATAATATTTAATATTATTTCATTTATTAGGGAGGATTGATTGATTTAATTAATTAGTTCTTTTTGGAGTTGAATGTGCAAATCAAGTTTGACTTTTGCAAACAAAGTTGCATTAGTTTGACTTGAATTTTGATGATATTTTGAATAGTTTTATTCAACTTATTCAAATTTGGAGGGAAAGTGAGTTAATTAAATTATTATGATTTAATAATTTAATCAACTTAGGGGAATAAAGTTAATTAATGATATAATTAAATAATTGGTGTTATTTAATTAATCATGAAGAATAAATTTAGATTAGGACTATATTGAATAAATGAAATTTATTTAATTTTTTGAATTTGATGAAAACATGAATTAATTAAATAATGTTGTATTATTCAATTAATAGCAGAAATTAGGTTTTTAGGATTTTATTAAATACATGAACTTTATTTAATTGGTTGAAAATGATGAAAAGTGAATTAATTAAATAATGTATTATTATTTAATTAATAGAGGAAATTAGGGTTTTTCTTGATGTAAATGATGAATATTAGTGTTAAAATGCTAGTTCGTAGGCTAGGACAATTTTAGGTGTCTAAAACCTCAAATCATGAAAGGGGCAGGGGAGGTGTTTCCATCCTGTTGGCCAATAAGTGGAAGCCATTCCTAACCAACTCAAGGGTGAACTACTAAACATTTAATTTGTTAATGATACCTCTATCTTTGTGGAATGAAAGAGAAAAAATTAAGCAATTTAATGACCAAATTGGATCTATTCTTCCTAGCTTTTGGGGCTAGAGTCTCAAAGGAGAAGTCCGTCTTGCTAAGTTGGCATGATACCCCTTCTAATTGGCTGCAAAAGTTTGAAATCCAATGGGGATGTCCACAAAAATAGGTTAGATACTTGGGGATCCCATTTTCAATCTCACCCAACCTCAAGGATATGTGGCACTAGTTAAAAGCCAAAATTGAGAAGAAAATTGATGGATGGAATATGAATTACTTGCTCTTGCTAGTAGAATACAGATCTTCCAAAAAATTATCTCCTCCTACACCTTGTACTTTTCTTCAATGTGGTTCTTCAATAGTTACCAAATTAATGAGGTCCAAAAGAAGATAAAAAACTTTATGTGGTTTGATAGGAAAGGGAAAAAGAAATCACACTCTATCAAATAGGAGTGGTGTTGTCTAGAAAAATCTAATGGTGGGTTGGGTCTCAAAGATCTGAAGAAGCATGGTATAGCTCTTGCAACAAAATGGGTTATCAAATTCCTAAATGGGGATGAACTCAAGAAATTCTTAATCAGGAATAACATTTCACAAGTTATCCCCAAAGTTGCAAGGTCTTGGAAGGTTCTTCCTTTCAGTGATCTCCTCATCACCAAACACCCAATAATACCTACAAGTTCAATAGTTTTTAGGAGTATTTGGAAAGCATGGGAGTTCATAAAGGATAAGCTCACTAGTCCTCTCTTGTCTGATCCTAGTAGAAACCTAATCCACCCAAGGAGATCTATCTGGTGGAACTTTTATCATAATGGGAAACCCCTAGCCTTGTTACAAGGTTGTTTGACAAAAGAATGGAATCTTGCAGGAATTAAGACCTTTAGTAGCATCTTCAAGGATGGATCCTTGGTTGCATGGGATCAACTAAGAGATGATTTTTACTTACCCTCTTCTAACTTTAGGACCTACTTTGTTATCAAGGAAGCCTATAAAGACTGGACTAACAAACTCCAAATGGTAGATTAGAAGGATGATCAGATTGAGATCTCACGGAAGGGTTTCCTCTCATTGTAGGAAGTCAAAACTAAGGTTATTTACAAAAAGAATCCTTAGTTCTTGTACTCCCACTGACTATCTTAACAAGGTCTAGAAAACTAACCTTGAAGATAAAGTTTGGAAAAAAGGATTTTTATTTTCTATGGCACAATGTATTGATGGTAAGAAAGCCTATTTTAGATGGCTTGTCTTGTTGCAAAGTGTTCCTTTTAAATTGAAGAGCAATGATATTGGCATGTGTGAAATTTGCAGGGTGCTTGAAACTATTTTCATATCTTTTTGACCGCTTCTATGTTAATGAAATCTAGAATCTTTTCTAGAATAGTATTGATTTATGGGGCTTAAATGGGAAAATTAATTGGAAAGTAATTCTTTGTGGTTTTGATAGAAAGATGAGTAAATATTTGTAGTTGTTATAGTTTTTACTTACTACTGAAATCATATGGGTTATTTGGAAGGAAAGAAATGAGGACAAGTACAGTGGGGTTTGAGGGTTGCTTGCTGAGTCAAATAAAAGACTCACTCTTTTCAATGTTGCATTGCAAGTTGTGGCCATCATATAGATTACAGACAACAAGTTCCTCAAACTACTCAAGGATGGAGTAGTGCTTATTCACTAGAAAGAAGTCATGTACGACCATTCTTAGTAGCATGGGCAACCTAATCTAGCAGTTTTCATGAAGGCATTGGAGGCTTTTAAAGAAGAGATCAAAGAGTAGGTCAAGAAAGGGAAGAACATCAAAGAAGACAAAGGGCCTCAACTGTTCACTAACTCCAACTATGAGATTGAAGAAGTGTTCGTCAATGAGGAACTTGATGTTGTTAACACCTTGGTGAATTGGGGAGCCATGGAAGATTGTAGTTAAAGTAGGAACTTGGGTGATGAGAGATAATTTTACAATCAATCCATCCTTTTTTTGTATTTTGTGTATTTTGTTGTGAAGAAGAAATCAGTCCTATGTTATATAGTATAGTAATCTAGTATCATACTCTATGGTTGGCCGTATATGCCACTTTATGGTTGATCGTATGATGTAAATCACTATAAAAACTTTATTATGTGCTTAACCTATTATTAATACAATAAATATATATTATATTATATTGTAATATAATATATATAATGATATATATATATCATTTTATAATACTATTATATATATATATATATAATTATAATATAAAACCCTCTTATTACTCAATCTACACTATCCCTTATACTAAAGGACGGGGAATACGCAACCAAATTTTAAAAATAACTTAAAACTAAATAGATATCCATTTTGAAATGGATATCTATTTCCTATGTTTTAAATCAAAAACATAAAAGGTTGAGAGTGATTTTCATTTGCCTTATTCTTTGTTGTGCACTTTGGAGCGACCAAAAACCTCAGATATCCATTCTCCAGTGTCTTTTTTGCCAAAATCACCCACTAATCAAAGGTATGTATGGTTTTTAATGTTTTCTTGAATTTTTTTAGTTTTGCATTATTTTTTAAGAATTTTAGTTAAAAATAGGATTTTAAATATGCATAATAGTTTGTATTAAAACAATTGTTAATTTTTAAAATTTTCAACATCAAACAAGTTTAACAATGGTTGAGAATCCCAACCTTGGTCTAGATAAAAACCTTGCCCAACCAAATCCTCGTCCACCACTAATTTCTCCATTACAAAATGTACCCACTCTCCATGAATCTATTTGTAGGAATTTAAATCGATTGAGAAACATATTTCGGATATACGAGACATTCCCTCACCTTTCTAATATGAAAACCACATTAGAAACAATAATTTCCAATGTTGAACTCTCACAAACCAAAATATTAGGTTTGTAGAGTGGCGAGAGTCCCAAAGGAAACATTATTCTAGTGGTTTATCATATAATGAAGTGAGGGAAATTGACATTATGAAAGCCTAATTAGCACAACTATTTATCAATCCCAAAACTAGACAACCTGTAGATGTGCACAACCCTAAATATTTGATTAAATGGTACACACATCAAGGTATCTTAGATAATTTCTAGAAATGTTGGTAGATGGTTTTTGATAAACCACCCAACAACAATCTTGATGTCCCACAATATTTTCTACAAAAAATATATATTGAGTTTGTCCTAAGTAAGCATGTCAACTACTTTGATATGTGAGATTTCCAAGGTGTGGGTAGAGGAATGCCTCAAGATAGACCCAAGGCACATCAAGTAACCCCACTTCTTCCTACTCCACCTATTGATTCCCAAACTCAAATACCTTACCCAAAGATTGTTGTAGATGCAGGCAATCAAAGTATTTTGGCCATACATGCATTGAGTGACCATTTGATCACACAAAGCTCACATGTTGTGTAGCCAAATGATGGTGCATCCCATCATGATGGTGATGCACCTGTTGCATCCCATCATGGTGATGATGCACCTGTTTCATCTCATCATGATTGTGATGCACCTATTGCATCAGTTTCTACTATTACACCCTCCTCTTTGGCACATATTTGTGTGCCCCATTACTTCATTATGTGCCACAACATATGTTTGGGTCCTCTTCGACTATCCACTGAGGCTCCAATGGACATATCTGACTATGAGGTCCATGATATATCGGATGTAGGAGATGAGAGAGCACATAGTGGAGCATTTCTATGAGAGACATCAGGTGGAATAGATGACGTGGAGGCACCGATAAGACTTAAAATAATTTCATAGTCCATTTTATCTTTTCTCACATTTTTATAAGAGATATTAGTACTAATATATATTTACGTTCTTGAATTTTTAACAATGGTTGACAAAGAATCAAATTTCATAAGTTTAGGAGGCTACTCAATTGGTCATTTCATTTGGCCTAGAGAGTCAGTATATGGTATCATTTAAATTATTATTTAGATGTTAATTTTTGAAACCTATTATGTTTAAATACATGTACATAGATTGATAATCTAATGTATTCTTATATTTTTATGCAACAACCTAGTACTTTTATAGCCATGATGACTGTTGTTGACACATTGGAAGAAGCATCACAATAGGTATATATTTTTATATTCTTGACATTATGATTATATGTATATGTGTATTTTAATTGTGTTACATTCTTATCATTTTTTATATAGGAAACTATCTTAGATGGTTCATCCATCATGAGCCCATCTAGAAAAAGTGTAAAAGCATCACAACAAGTATGTGTTTATTAAATATATTGTAGATATATATGTTTAGATAAGACTAGATAAATGTTTAGTAAATCTGACTATTTTTCAATAATTATATATTAATTTTTATCAATTTTATTTTACCTATTGTAGTGCCCCTTTGTGTCTGGCCCTTTCTGGATGTTTGAAAGTCTGCTTGGGTGAGTTTTCTAATACGTAGTGTTAAAAATTAATTGTTTATTAAAGTTGTTTGATAAATTTTGTTTTGATTAATTAATGTATTAAATAAATTTTTAAATTAAATGGGGACTTGGATAATTAAACATAAATATATTTATAAAAAAAAAATAAGGTTTATAATAAATTAAAAGTTATATGAAATATAATAATATAAAATAAAAAATTATTATGGAATGCGATAATTGATTGATAAATAGTAAAAGAAATAATTAAAAAGATAGAAAGATTTTGCATGCAAGCATGCTTAACTTCAAGCTGGGTTTTGTTTGGAAACATTTTGTTTTTGTGTGTCTTTTGTTTTTTTTTTTTTTCAAAAAATGAAAGGTTTCCTTGTTTTTATAATGATCGTTTTTGGAGAGGATGATTCTTTTTTGGGAGGATAGACAGTCATTCTAGATTGGTGACTAACCTATGATTTCAGTAACTCAGTACTTTATTAGACCGAACAAGAAAGCAAAGAGGGGTAATTACAACTTGTGATCCAGGCGTTGTAGATAGGAAGCAAGGAGAATAGAAGAGGGATCACTATCAAGTACCGGTATCTGAGATTTGGATTTGCAAATAGCAATAACACTGGTACAAGCTACTTAATTAGCATTTCTTTTGTTTTATTTTACATTTCTCTATATAAAATTTCTATCCGTTGATGCTTCTAACTTCTCCTTTGAATTTGTTTTAGTCATTGAAAAAAAACTAAGTCTCTTTTGTGAATCGGTTGTCATAGGTATTGAAAAGTCAAGAGTCTAGCCCTTGATTCTTGTTATGCAATGGTTGTGAATTGTAGTCTATGCATTGTTGACTTATTATTCTTTAGTTTTGTTAGAATAGGGAATCAAATACTGTAACCTTAAACCTGAAGTTTTTCCCAAGTATCTTTATTGCATTAATTACAAAAAAATCATGTAATCAGACGTGTGATAGTGTTAGCTTAATCTTGATCGTTGTGGATTCACTTCCTCTAGTTTCAGCGTTGCTCAACGTGGATCTCTTTGTCATAGAAACCAGTTTTGTAGATCGACATATAGTTGATTGAAATCATACTAATAGAGCATGCTTTTTAGAGTCTTCTATTAGCAACTCGGGTCGACACCATGAACACCGATTCAAGCACCTTGAGTAAGCTAAGTCAGCCAGCCGAATTTAGGAAACTAAACCACTTACCTAAATTTAGCTCTTGTGGAAAACAATTCTAAGTTTGTATTCATGATTGACAGTGATATCACTAGCATCCGCGATGCATGTAGACCTCTCAGAGTATAGTCCTATTCTTTGAGTTTGATATCTTACTCTTTTCTTGGTAGTCATCAAATTTTAAAGTACATTGACTATCTCAGCAGATTACATTTTGTGAGTTCTTTTAGCCCTTCAAGGCCATGCCAGCGCGTGCCCTCTCCTTCACCTATGTCATAGATCCTTCTGTGTTGCTAAAAATACTCAGCCTATTTTCATTTGTGGGTTCCCTGGATAGCTAGCGCACCTAATGATCATCTCTGTAAGTAATGCGTTAAGGGCGACTGATGTGTTTGTGCAGCCCACATCTGGCAACCCTGCATGTCCGCGTGTGCCTCGAACCGAGCAAAGCTCACAATATTAGGATCCATTTCAGACTGCTCTAATAAATCATAGATTTTGAGAGCTTCCTTGCAAAATCGATCTTGTGCAGATCCTGCAATCATTGCATGTGCTATGTCACGGTGTTGAATTTCATCCACCAGTAGCATTTGTTTGAAAGTTTCTTAATCCTTTTCTTTTCACCACCTCAAATATTATTCATATTTCCCTTCTTGTCTAAAGCAAAAGAAATCATTCATCGCTTCCCTCTCTTGTCGTTCACTCCAGAGAAGAGTTTGAATGTTGCCACTCAAGAAAATCAAAACCGATCTGAATGCTTCCTCTTCTTCAGGATCCAGCAGAAATCTAGATGTAATACCTATTTTATAGGTGATATCCTTTCTTGCTATGTTAAGTATATCAAACTCACCACATGGTCGATTTATGAATTGAATTCATATTGGATTCGATAGGTAAACTACTAGTTTAAAATTTAAATGTATTACATACTGTATTTTGAAATACATGTAATTGAACCCATAATATAGTTAATTTGAATGATGAAATAAGCATATTCGTCATCTCTAATACTTATTTCAAAGATAATAAAAGATGTACCAACTACAAATTAGATCTAATTTTAAATTAAATAAAGTATATATAAATAATTATGAGGTATGGATAATTCTCTTAGGGAAAACCTTTGTCAAAGTTTATAAGAAATGCATCATATCTTACCTTCTAGAGGAGAGCTTTTTTTTTTATATATAAAAACATCCGATGCTAGTTTCTTTTATCTAGTATTTATGAATAAATATATATTCATATTAAATATTTATATAGTTTGTCATCTTCTTTTTGGTTTCAAAAGGAAATATTGAAGTATTTAATTATAACTTGTTTATATATATATATATATATATATATATATATATATATATATTCATATCTTAATATTATAAATAGTATCTATGACAAACATAATGAAATAATATAAAGAGAATATAAATTGAATCACAAGGTTGATGATATATTTTTAGGTAGGTTAGCCTTGAAATATTAGGATATTTTGCAATAATTATTAAATGAGGGAATGCAAATAGGAATAGACATATTTAGTTATGTAATTTATGAAGTATAGAACACTTATTTTCTTCCAATCATATGTTGCCACTTTATAATATTGTATTGAAATTGCATTTTGTTATTATATAATGTATATATATATATATATATATAATAGTATTGTGGAAGAATATTTATGTTTAGGTGAGTTAATTGATTTAGTAGATAAATGAATTGGAAGAATAAATAAGGGAAAAGTGATTAGCTATATTTGATAATTGAAGGAGTTATTAAATAAATGAATTAGAGTATCCTTCTGGTTAATTAATTTGATTGATGATTTCTTTATGTTTGTTTAATAGTTAAATTGTTAAATTACCATGTAATTGATTATTGAGTTCACACGCTACTGGGTAAATGGTTAATTAAGTAAAAATTGGTTTAGTAGTGAGTATCATGAGATATGGAATATTTTCTTTCATGGGAGTCATGTTTGTTTGATTATTTGTATGGAAATTTGCATTTGATTTTGGTATTGGGAGATTTTGGTAATTGTCTTAAGTGGGAAATATTGCTTTATCCATTTAGATAAAGGTTTTATTAAATAAAAGAATTAGAGTATTAATTAGTGGGTTTTGATTTTATTAAAGTTGTTTATTAGCCAAATTGTAAGTGTGATAGGTAATTAGTGGTTGGGTATTATGTGAGGAGAAAATTGAGGTCTCCCTTGGATTCCCTGTAGGTTGATTTTACTTTTGATTATTGTGGTTAATTTGGTATTGAGTTGATTATCTTAGTTTTGATTGAGTTTTAAGATCTATTTGTGATATTTCTATTCATCGTTCTACACTTGTTGATTAATAAATTGTGGATTGAAAATAGTCTCTGAGATCATGTTATTATTGCTACTTCGATGGGGGAACCATTGTGTTAGTGATTTGTTAGGCTTGTAGAGGTTGGGGAAAGAGTTTTCTTTATGATTGGATTTTCATGTTGGTTCTTTGTGAACACTTGATTCTATACTTGATTTATGATTATGTGGGTGTTAGAAACCAAGATCTGATTGCAAACCAGAAAAATCACCTTCCACAGAAGAGAAAAACGAAAAAGCAGAGATTTGCAAAAGATGTGCAAATTGATATATTCGAAGTACAAAATATTACAAGAGATAATTTGCTTTATAAAAGAAAAGATGCATAAACCTAATCTTATCTTGAGCAACAAGATAGCTCAACAAGATAAGGATGACAACTAATTAACCTAGGAATTAAATAATTACCTAAGTAAACTTATGCAAAGTGTAATTAATAATTAATTACACCAACACCCCCCCATAAGTGCAACTTAGGGAGAAGAAAATTATTATGCAAATATGAGTCCCAGCAACAAGGCCGATCAGGTACTCATGTACAAATGCAAAGAGAGAGAAAACCCAGTGGGAAAAACCCCCCTCGAGAGATGAACTACTGCGAAGAAGCACTGGAAGAACTCTGATGAAGCAACACTAGAACCCCAAATCTAGTAAGCAAGGAAAGATACTTCTGTTTGCAAAATACCATATCAAAATCACAAATACAATAGCAGACCCGATGCCAAGGAACACTGGAAACTCACATACTAGATCAACCCTGTAATCTATAAGCAACAGTAGATGAAAGGATGAAAGGACCCATAATGATGACAAATCTAGAAGTTGTGTCTCTCGAAGCCAATGCCAAACTAAAACTAAAACTGCCCATAGGACAAGTACCGTCAAGATTCTGGAACATTAACCACAAAAACATGGCCCTCAAATGAGAAAGATCTGAACCAATGCAGATCAAGACTATAAAATCCCAATGTGAAGTGTGAACCGAAGCAAACCAAAGATGTGTCTAGCTAAACAAGAAGGAAGCTAAAAGGAGACAACAGGAAACAGAAAAAACTCATGTGATTTGTCACCAATACAAAACATGGATGCAAGAACCCCCCTCAATGGAACTTTATACCAGTTCATTATTACAATACCCAATGATTGTAGAAGGAGAGAATGCAAAACTACAGAAACATAAGTGAAAATGCAAACCTAGAGCACAAAAAAAAAATGAATGCATGCATAAAATAAGTTACATATTTTATGTAAATGACCTCAAAATTGCATAGAGGCCGAAACCAGCTTTCCAATGCCGTGAAAATTGTGAAAAACGGATAAGCGAGTCAAAAGATATGCTTTCCGGAGTGAAAACTGAAACATCTAACTTCCGAGGCCGAAAAAGACATCAAAAAAGAAAAACCAGAAAATCACACCAGCACCATTGCGTAGAACGTCAAAACAGATTTCCGACGATATCTCGTTTGCAAAAAAATGACCCTGAATGAGAAAGTTATGCCCGTTTCTGCGAAACTGCCCCAAAAAGGTCCAATTTGGCCATGTGAAGCCCTCAGGGGCTAAAAAAATAAGGCCCCTGGTCGCCTGGGCGGACCAGGGGCTAAAGGGTAGGGTGTTGGGCATGAAGCTCCTGGTCACCCATGTGACCACCGCAGGAGCTGGTGGTTGCAGAAGAGGGCTGGGCAGAGCCCCAAGGTCCTCCAAAGGACCGCCTACTCTGGTTTAAGCCCGCGGGGGCTGCCGCTCGAGGTCTGGTCATAGAGAAGACCGTGCATTGCACATATGAGCCCACAGGGGCTAGCGGAGTGGTGGAGGTGGCGACCCAGTGGCCGCTCGGTGGCGCGGGGGCAGCGCTGGGAGTTAACATTGATCGCCACTACTACATAGAGGGGTGGTTTAAGACATTATTTAAGACAATTTTTGAGTAAATTGTCTTAACTTGAGACAAAAAAAGAATTGTGTATTGTCTCAAGTATTGTCTTTAAGCGAGTGTCTTAAAGTATTGTCTTAAAAAATGTCTCTATAAAGACAATATAAAAAAAAAAAAATTGTCTCTTTAGAGACAATTTCATTTTTGTCTCTTAAAAATTGTCTTTCTAGAGACAATATGTAAAAATGTATTAAAAAAATAAACAATTTATTTTAAATATTTTTTAGTGTGGTTTTAACATTCAATGTTTTCAAATTCTCATCGTCCTCCTATTGGTTGGAGTTTTTATTTTTATTTTTCCAAATGCGATGGAAAATTATAACAAATATTATCAATGATTTTGAAGCTGGGAGCAATGAACACTTCAGTTGTCGAATGCAAAGCATAATGTTCATAAGAAAACAAAGAAAATGTTAATATTTTCCTAAAACCCAGTGGAATATACTCAACTACCAGCATAATTCTTTTGAGCATGGCAAGGTAGCTTGACAAAGAGTTGACTCAATTGTCTGGACTAGACAATTTTGCTTCAGAGTGGGAACTTTCTTCTTTTTGCATGCCTGTGTTTGGTCCTTTCAAAGGCTGATAACTTTTCATTGTAACAATCCACTAAATCATGTACTTTGTTATTGATGAATGATAGGATTTCCAAATCGTCTTTGAGCATAGTAAACCTTTTGAGATTTTGATATAATTTTGGAGAGAGTTGAATTCTTCCTTTAAGATAATCAATAGGGTGAAAGCAAAATTTTCTTGCAGGCAAACAATATTAGATTTAACAAATAAATCTATTTGCATTATTCGTTTAAAGAACCACAAATCCACAAGTCTCTAAACATGAATGAAAATAATAAATTTGCAAATCAAACCCCCAAAAATTATCCAATTATATGTAGCCACTACACTGTGGTGATTTGATAGCCCAAAAGTGAAAATATGTGATCCCAAAAAACTTTTACAAATATTTTTCTTTCATATTAACTTACTGCTCAAGCTGGGCTGCAAACTGTGCAACTTTAAGTTGGCACTGTTTAGCTGTACTAGTAACTTCCCCACCTCGATAGAGCTCTGCAACTCACTCAAACTATTCTAAAGCCAGTTCCAAATTTTCTTCAGCTTCATATATTTCACCAAATTCCTATAGAAAACAATATTTTGATTTTAAATAAAAATCCCTATCTAAAACAAACAGGTAAATTTACTCATAACCTGATCATCATAAAGATATTCACAAAATAACCATACAGCTTCTGAATGCCTTGTACATTACATCCAACCAAGAAATTTTTGTTACCAAAATATTTTCAGGGGACCAATGTTGTGCATATCAGGCTTTCTTGTCAGTACAAATTGAAAAAAATTCATTTGGAAAACACACATGAAATGATTCATGAAAATATAACAATTCTGATTTGATTAACAACTAATTCAAAGAAAATAGTGATTGCAAAACAATTAAGAGATCACGAACAATATAAATTGAAGCAAAATGCTAGCAGCCACCATACATAATGGCTATTGACATATAGGTCACTTCCGTCACAACAGTAGCACAACATTAAATTAAATAAAGCATGAAACAAATAAAATGTAAACCAAAAATGAATAATGTGTATTGATCACACAGCTAGACCAAAAAAATTAAATGAACTCTTGGTACTTACCGAATCGACCCGACCCCATGAAAGGCTCTACTTCATCCACTGCTGCATTAGCATCCCCCGGTTGCTCTCCCTACAGTGGCACCAAGAACCTATTCACTAAAACAATACTCAAATTTGATTCACTACTTTTAAAGCTTCTGCATGGAGTAAGATGAAGACATGTTATTATGCACTCACACAAGAACAGAAAACAAAAATTCATATGGTCCATACCGGATCCAATTCTTCTTCTAATGGTGAGAGCCATCTTTCATTTTGGGCATGTAAAGCTTCTATTTTGATTTGGTTGTCTTACAATCTTAGTTATGTTAGTGATTTATTTTTTGATGCAACTCCTTTTTGTCTTGAAACATTTCATCATAATATGAAGTAAACATCTGAAGTTGCAGGTGGAGCATCACAATCACAAAGTTGTCTTGTATATTGATATTCCAATTGCAAATACAATTATAAAAAGCATTAATCAGTCCTGTTATTAGTACTTCCATTGCGAAAACTGGTTTGAGAGGGAGATAAATGAAAGTGAACGGTAGGATGATCATCCCCAGGCACTTGAGAAAGCATTTTATTGCAATAGTTTATCTTATGCTGATAGTCTAATGCAACAGTTGTCATTAGATTTTTGACCTCTCCAACAGCTCAAAGAGTTTATTATGATACAAATTTGAACATTTTAAGAAACTTATTCTAGAACCTAAATGGCATGTTGTTCACTGTATCCAGGCCTTGAAAAGTGAGAGTCCTGATGACTTCCAGGATGCATTGCGAATTGTTATCAAATGCATTTATTGTCCTAAAATGCACTTCACCAAGGTAAGAACCATAAATGGTATGATTTCCAAACTTGTACACAACCAACCAAGCTGGTTGAAGCAACCATAATGTCTCAACTTTCTGGATCCAATATGTCAACAAGAAATAATTTAAACACAGGGAAGAACCATCTTGTCTGTTCATACTAGTGATTCTCATATGCTATTGAAGTCATCTTAAGATCGTTGCTATTGATTGTCTTCTTGGCAGTTTAATCTAATTCTATTATATTCAATGCAGGTTCTACATTTGTCAATGGAAAAAATTGGGACAGATGAATTTCCACTTACAAGAGTGGTTGTAAAACGTGCTGAGGTTGACATGAAGCACATCAAAGAAAACTATTTTAAACGAACGAGCAAGAAACTAGAGACAAAAACCAAACAAACTATGAAGTATGTGGATGTGTGACTGCAATAAGGCATGGAACATTAGGCTTAAAATAAAAATAATCAAGACAAGTTCATAATCATTCTAGTATTGTCAAAACAATCTAGAGACAAAAACCAAACAAACTGTTGTACGCAGAAAACATCCACTTTAGAATAATACCTGTATTTGATTAGATAAAACATAGTACACTAGTTATAACCCATAAATTATAACTTGCATCAAGCATTTGGACACCTGTAGAACTACCAGTAAGGACCTTACGAAATTAAATCTTCCATCCACCACAATTCAAATAAAACCACACAAACTAATTAGGTCAAATCAGATGAAGCCAGCTCATAGACGAAGCAAAAATAATCAGATTAATAGAATTTTTATCACAAAGGAATATGACATCATTAGTATTTTATTATATACCTAATCAGAACTGAAAAACATCAAAAGTGCAAATGGAGGCTTGGAAGACAAGTGGCATGCCAACAAAATCATTCAAAATCAAAAAATAAGTATTTTACCTTGTAAAATGAAGTGAAGAAAAGTGCCAAATTCTGAATGAATGCCTATAAAGCATAGAATGTTTTAAGAGGTCATTTGTAAAGACAGTATAGTGAGAACTGGGGCATGCAAAATCATAAAGCTTAAATTTATTTCTTCGATAATGTGACATGTCTTTTAAGTTTTGTATTGCGAAACACTGTTAAATACTGCCATGCTAGACAACATAGCAACAATGATTGCCATTGATTACCATTACTGAAAAATACTTGTTCTTCAGTTGATCCATTTGCATAGGCTTCTGGTATTTTTGTTCCAGGTGGTAGAATAACCTAACATCATGCATATTACAATATATTTTTAGAAAATATGCAAAGTAATAGATGTGTGGAAATAATAATCGAGAAAAAAAAGCATATTTCAAATCAAGACCAGCCAATAGACACATCTGCAAGAATGATTTTACTTACTCATTTCAAACATGAATGAGTTGCAATTCTCTAAAATTTACAAAAAGAAATAAAACCCGGAAAAAGTCACAAACTGTAGAAATTTATATAGACAAATCATTTATAATACCTGCAATTGCACCATGAAGATTGTATAAAGCTTCACAAATTGTGTATCATAGAAATCCCCAAAATTGAGTGCTGCAACCTGAATAAAGAAATGTCAATTAAGCACGCAAATAACAAAAGGAAGAACCTTACTACTACAGTAAAGTTAGTCAGAATACAATCAACATAGAAATAAAGATAACATTCTATATATTTGCAAGGATGCATACCTCAGTTAAGCATTTCAAAGCCAAATTTCTGTAGGCAGGAATCAGAAAAAGATTTAGCAAAATTTCAAGCTGTAACCATCAAAGTACCAAAAAAAACAAATGGTTAGCAACCTTACAAAATAGTTAGACTATTGGCATACATCAAGAAAGCCAAGGTTTCTTAAGCTCACCGGTATCCAATAGTACTTTCCATTCCCATTTAATTTCAGAACAATCTCATTTCCATTCCTAGAAGCAATCTCATCCTACAAAACAGAACAAACATAAATCAGTTTGAGTAGAGTTTTTGGATTGTCTAATTACGCATGCTAACTTGTAAAGTAGATAAATATGACAATAAAGAGAACCACAGGGATCTAACAAATTTAGAGTTATAAACAATCTACTTACGACTTTCCCTGATACCAGTATGTAGATGTCACTAGGTGCATTACTTTGAATAACAATGTCCTCTTTTGGAGGGGAGTAGTTTAAGGAAAATTCTTAAACTATAGAAAGTACTTTAAACTTTTCTCTTGTACCAGCGATTAGACTGCACAATATGTATTGTACATGAAACATTATATACATTATATATATAAAGTAGGTCATGAACAGTGTATTGTATAAAACTAGGCAACTTTTTTCTTCTAAATGAAAACTAGGCAAGTTGCTTGCAATAATTGATGTAAGGAACATAAAAGATTTTGCAAAAAATTATTTTGTTAAGTTATTCTCTTCTTCCAATAAGTCCTAAGAGCCAAACAAAAGCATTTTAATCTATATATTCTATTCTTTTCTTATCCACGATCAATCCCACATGATTAGACAGCAATAGACTCAAACACAAGAAGCAAATATGTCTTTTGTTAAGTTGTTTCTATCCATCCTTTTCCTTTATGTCCTCTTTCTACGAGGAACTATACTAATACGAGGCACTATTCTAATTGTGGCTGTCGATTGTTCATCACATTGAACACCCTCCTCATTATTATTTTCTCCCACTTGCTCCTCATGTTCCTCTAGCTCATCTTCATGCTCACTACTTGATGAGTTGGTAATATTTTTTCAAGATGTTTGCTAGTTTGGAGGGTTTTATTGATGTCACAGAGAGTTTCATAATTCATGTAAATTACTCTAAAACATATGTTTTTCATCACTAACTAGTCCAATCATTTGATCATAAAAATAATATGAAATATTACTCTATGTGCTACCAATTAAATCCTATGATTAGTGTTTCATTTCATTAAAATGATATTGCAAGTAGCAAAAACAACAACATAAATACTTGGTCCACCATTTCGTATAGACACCAAGAAAATAGCGTAATAGAAAGCTACAAAGAAAAAATTCTGAGCTGAAATTTCAGCCATAAAATTTTGAGCTGTAGCATAAAACCTAAATATCTATGCTAGACCTTGCATTGTTCTCAACTATGGCGTGCCAAAAACCCGAGTTATGCATATAAATAAATGATACAGTCTAAGCACATACACACTTTCTTCTCAAATTACTGAATGGAAAGAAAAAATTCTCTAAAAGATAGCAAAGATGAACATGAATATTGTAATGGCAGGAAATAAGAAAAAGAACTAATCTCACCCTGTCAACAAATAAGCTCCCTTTTTTATTGGTTTTAAATAATGCTAGCTGAAACTCTTCGTGCAAAAGAGCCAATCAAATTATCAATATATAATCACAATCATCCAGAGATACATCTCCCTTATAGATCTCAGTCCAAAAGCACATGTAGTCATAACTAAGATTGCTACAACACAACAAAAAATATGCACATCCCTTGTTACAATAAACATATAGCAAAAAGATGTGGTTTTATTTTTTTAAATAATTACGAAGATGAAAACATTTGTTTGCTTATGACATTATTCATTCACACAATCATCATTTGCGACATTGCATTTACCCTTGTTTTGCAACTATAAGCTTTGAAGCCATCAATAAGTCAAAATAGTTAAAATTCAATCAAAACCATTTATTTTCTCTCTCCTCACTGACCTGAATTAATTTTTCTTATTTGTAAATTGGTAGATTGGGCCAGCTTGGACTAAATCATCCTACATGTCACCTCATTAATTACATAATCATAGGTCAGTTGGTGACCCCAATAGACCATCATCATATAAATTTTCCATCGAAGCTTCATTTGCAAGGGAAACAAAATGAGAAAGTAAATAGCTACTTAAATATGCCCTAGCATTGACCAAAATCTACTTGGCACTGACTCTTATAGCAGCAATGACTTATGTTAACCCTAAACCTTTTAGCCATTCTTATTGTATTGACCCAAACACTTTGAAGAGGAGTCTGCTACTGCATTTGGATCCATTGCTCTTTGCTTAGGTCTTCTAGTTAATTTTGACATCCATGTTGTTGATGTGAGCCAGCTTGAGGTCAAGCCAAAGTTTTCTACCAACAATGGTCAAGTGGTTTTTTGTCAACGCTTTTATAGATTTTTTTTTACTCATCTCATTTAAAAAGCTTGGAACAACTTCCTCTCATCAGGGAGGAAATAAGAAAGGTACATTTTATGAATCTATGGGATTGATTTCACCTCTTTTGTTATTCATGTAAGTAAAATGTGTATTATGATGTAACAGAGCAAGAAAAACTCCAAAACTCCAAGCTTTTCTAGGTATCTACTGCTGCTCCACTGACATCTGTCATTTTAGGCAACCTGCTGGTGTTCTGCACGCATGCATAAAAACAAGGAATACAAATTGTACGAAAAAACTTTCCACATACTTCCTAGCTTAAAGATGTCATGCTGACTGTTTATGAGATTACAAATGATACCATCCAAAGAGTATAAAATGTTTAGATGAGGCCGTCTTTCTCACCCTCAAAGCCAAGAAAAATATTAATTGTTATGGGGTGTTGAAGGGAAGGCAATTATCATCTGAGGAATCATTCAATATTGCTTAAAAAGAAGCACACAACCCAATCAATGGCATCCAAGGCGTATACAAAGCGAAAGGTAAGAATCACATATTTTCTATAGATTTTGCGCCTGGTCTGCAATGTATGAGAAAGTATTTTTGTACAGTTCACCGACTCCACTATGTCCTTTGCTTTTAAACAAATATCAGATGATGACTGCTTTTATGTTAACAAATTGGTGGGACAATTTTGAAAGCATCTTTATTGGAATTTTAGCCAATGGTACATTATTCTCTACATAATGGCTTAGAAATCATCTACTCTAACAACAAACTAAAACGTATCACATGCTTGTAGTGCTGATTGCTTTATTAGGCAAGCTTCAGTATTAGCTCTACAATTAGGTTTTCAGTTTCTATCTAGGCTACGTAACAAAGAAAATATGGTTGATTCTCCAGAGGAAACCTAGTTTGAAGATTTCAATTTGTCGGGTGGGTGCAAATGTACTACATAAAGCCCTGGTTTAAGACATTAATTCGGTGTGGCTCATTCAAAGTTACAAGTTGTGAAAAAGAGATTGTAGGTAAATGATTTGTGTTGAAATTTATTTTGTGGAGTTGCAGAAGCTCTCCAGGTTAAGTTTGGACACCATATTTGAAGTTTACAGAGCATAGTGTTGGGCAAAATTTTTGAACTTTCAATGATGCCCTAGAGGGGTCGTACCATCTCATTCTGCTGAAATAGTGCTTGGAAGGAATTCAATATTGATGGTAATTTCTCCTAAGCAATTCCTCCTTCTTGGGTGACCCTATTTGAGGGGTTTTTGAGAGTTATTGCTGGAAAATTTATTTTTACTAGGGGCTCGTACCATTTCCTGTTGACTAGGAAGCATGGCATGAGGATTTACCAAGCTGAGCGCCTAACTTTCTAAGGGTTTCTAGTCACTGTGGGAGGTGCCTTGGTCTTGGGCCTATTTTCAGACCTGTTACTATTGAGAAGTTGGAGTATTAAAGGGTTATGTGCACTTTGAGCCAACTGCCCTGTTATTCTTGTGCCTTTTTCAATGGTGAATGACTGAACATCCCATTTTCAAACTGCTGAGTTGTTATTTTCTGCAAGTTGAGAACCTTTGATGAGAGTTGGGAAGGTATAAAGTTGTTGATGACATTGGGACAGCATCCTATTCAGGCTGGGTGTGTTTCTAAGTGGTTAAAATAGCTGACACAGACCTACTACATGCCCATAATCATATTTGTAGGCCTATTACATTATTAGCAGTCAGTTTACAAGGTGTTGGAGGTGTTATTTCAAGGTGTAACCACGGTTCAGACCCATAGTGAGTGTTGGTCAGATGTTAGGAAGAGTGTTGAGTGAAATATTCATGCTCTGTTACCTGTAGCAGCACATTTAGATCCAATATCAGACTTGCTCCAAAGGATGCAACTCTGTTGTGAGGTATTTTATGTTGTGGTCCATATCGAATATCTAATTCATGTAATGAAGTTTCAAACTTGTGTATTCATCTTCTAAGAAATATGAGCAGCAGCTATTAGTGCATGGAAAAATTGCTATCAGACTAATGTCAGCAAATGTTAAATTATTTGCAAATTTAAGTCGTAAATTTATTGTCAAAAAATTCAAAAAAAAATTCTAGGGGATGTTCTTATATAGAAGATTGTGGTAAAAGGTCAACAACAGTAGTTACATCGGGAAGAGTGGAGCATCTTGTCATAATTAGTGGGGCCTTCATTAGGTGTCATGGCCTTCATGGAGTGCTAGTCTTGGGATTGGTACCTGCTAGGGGTTATGCAATCAAAGATGCCTCTCTTTGTGGTTTCTATTTTGAATACATGAATAAATGCATAATGGGGTGTAGGTTTTTGTTGGTGGACCATGGTTTTGGAGGCCAATAGTTTACAAGAAACTACTTGGTGGTGTCCTATTTCCTTTGCTTTATATATTGAGTGTATGATATAGAGGTTTCATAGTGTTATGTGGGTGAAGTAGTATCATGTAGCTTGAATGCTATTAGACTGAAGAAGATTGAGTAGATTGTATTGGTGTAATCTTTTTCTTAAGATTAATACGAGTTCGATATCTTTTTGGTTTTGAATTCTTTTTCTAAAAGAGTTTCTCCACTTAAATCTGGCGTTATGTGTTATTGTTAATTTTAGTTTGTTGATTTATGCTTCTTCATGTTTTATTTGATGGTTTGATCATGTGTACTAATCAATTAATCATATTTGAGCAATATTTGTATATACTTTTATTGTATCTGTTTACCCTCTTCTCAACAATTTTCTGACTGGTTCCACATATTTTTCCTTTTAGAATTATCCAAGCTTGTGATAAGACTATAAATTCCACATTGTCCCTTAAAATTGATCCATGTTGCAAATCAACCATGGATGTTCCACACATCACCCTTATTCAATGTGTGCCAATCTAAAGTGAAACATCCATTGTTTACCTTGCTCTCTTGCATGGTCAAGGAGCAGACACCCATTGCAGGGTCAGAGATACTTGCAAGCTGCAGAATCTCCCAGGTCTGATGTGGTAGCAACTATTATAAGATTAATGATCTCATCGCTTCCAACGAACATTCAATTTGTATTCTACCATATATGAGCAAATATCTATACATTACTCAAGGTAAAGGACAACAATTCATAATATACATGTTTTTCATGTATCTATTTACTATATTTCAGATCAATACAACTTTGATTACAGTTTTATGGCAATAATGCTCTTTATGTACTAATATCTGATTATAGTTCAATGTTTCTATTTTCTTCTAACAGAACAAGCTTAATTCTGCATTTTTAATGTGTTGTTCTCTAGAATTCTTCAGTTCTGAGTTAGTAATGCTCCTGGAATGAAGGAAGATTGCCATATTTTTCTTATTATTACTGTTTTCAAAGATGAAAGCTTGAATTTTAGTCACTGCATTTCATTTGGGGAGAATTGTGATTGCACTTTCAATTGTTGTAAGTTGTTATAGCCAATGTTTGACCATATTTATCTCATTTTGTTTACATTTTCAATAAATGATGGCCAACACTTCTTTGCCAAGGAGAAAACATGCTCTCCTTGAAGCCAAGTATATCACTTATAATCATCCCTGAACCACTAGTGTTTGTTAAATTTAACTTATAAGTGTTGACTGAGTTCCAATGTAAATATGACTATGTGCAATGTGTGGCTTCTGCAGCATGAAAATTGTTGCCTCCATTGCTTCCTTGCAAGCATTGTTTGGGTTTGTTTGGGTGTGGAGGCATTAAAATCAATAAGCCTAGGTCTGCAAAATGTGAAGGGGACTGGTAAAGAACATATTACAATGAGATTTATGAGTTTTTGAACATATTTCTTAATTCCTTCAATGAGTCTTTTGTTTTGTGAGGATGTTTGGAGATAGATGAAGCCATAAAGGACAGGGGGTTGGAATTTTTACAAGTTGTGGGGATCATTTAATGACTGTCCTGCCTGGATAGAGTAATTGTAGCCAATTTTGGGACAGTAAAAGAAGGTTTTGTATGGTTATTTGAAGAAATGTTTTCAATGAAGTTTAGAGGATGGTATAAATTGTTTGTGCAGACATAAATACATTTGTTTGTGACTCTCACAAAGAGGAATGGGCTTGGAGGATGGAGTTGGCATAAATCCTAGCTCAAGTGAAATATGCTTGCAAGATAGGTGAAGAAGCAGTAGGATTTGGCAGGAATCTCAGGGGGCTCTTTAAGCAGGCTATCATAATAATTAACTTCCTAAATCAACTTCTAATATACACACAAACTAATTAACTAGATCTAGAGCTTGTGAATGCGATTTGCAACTGTCATAGCCTTTATGACTGCATTGTCACTTCAAGACAGTGATTTTTCACAGGACAGAGTTTGTAAGAACAATAGTGAGGACATACGGGTGGATCAATCAAAGAGAGCAGTGATCACAAGTCTTAAAGGCTTGAAGGGAAAACTTGGAATATAAATCACAGTCATCAAATTTCATGCAAGTGTTTAGAAATCAAGAACAATGAAGGAATAATTTGCAAGAGGGCGGTCCTTTAAGGTTGACATTGAGTATGGACTGTGCAAAGGAATGAACATTCACCAAGGGCAGACCCTTAGGGTTTTCATGACATGAAAACCCTATGAAAACCCTAGGTAACAATGCTTTTAAGTGTTACAATAAGGAAATAAGACAGTCAATCAAAGGACATCCATGAAGTAGAGGGGATAGATGATAGTCTAAATGTATGCATGGGATGACAGTATAAGTCATAAAAATGTATGAAACGTGGACTGTGGCTATGTGAGTTTTGTAGGAAGGAGCAAAGATTCAAAGTAATCAAATAGATCACAGTCATAAATGGATCACAGTAATCAGTGAAGATTAGGTACAAATCAAGAATAACGATAAGCAAGAATAGTGGAACCATTCAATTTTTAGACCGAATATTTATTATGGTAGATCCACAAAAACATACGATATCATTCTATTCAACAAAGAGCACCAATTGTTAATCAGATTCAATAGATATAAGGCAAGAATATTAACCGCATGAAGAATAAACCCAAACCAAAGGTAATAACTTAAAACAAAACAGGAAAAGATATTGATTTGGAAAAGTTGATCAAGGAGATCACTGGGGCCTTGCCATTCCATCTACAAGCAGCAAGTTGTTGTTAAGAGAAAACTATAGCCCATAGCTAGCAGGACTTCTCACTAGTAATTACTAAGAGATAGTTCCTTATCTACCAGCCAAGAAAGTGTGGGAATTGAGCTAAAGATTCCATCTGTGTCTTCAAGTTCCTAGCAAACAAGGAGAGTTAAAGCATATCTCCTAGGATTGCAAACTTGCCAGTCAATTCTAGGTCGGTTTTAATTGATGGTTTTGACTCACCTTTGTCCAAGTGTTATACTAAAGGAAATTTTTTCATAATATTTAGTTTTGTAGACAGTCTAGTTATGTTATGTAATCTAGTTATCTGCTCTTTATAGCTCTTCCTGCTTAGCCTGCTTAGGAAAGAATTTGTGATTGAAAATTGCTTGTAGGTAGACATATTCAGATATGCTGTCTTTTATTGCTGTGATAGGAAGAGTTTACTCTACAATGCCCATTTTTTCACAGTTAGAATGTTTTATTTTGATTTACCATAGTTTTGTTTTTTTGGGCTAATTTCTATGCTTGTGAAATATTTTTATTTAATCATCGATGATTGTATAAATTTTCAAAATCTTTACCTAATAGGAGCATATATATCTTTTTTCATAGGTCTTTCAGGATCTGGGATTGCACTCATTCAACACAAAAATGTGAGTATATACCCTATCCCAATTTTCTTATTCTGATCTTGTGTAATCCAGAGACACTAGATAGCAATCAAATGAAGCAAATTAAGCAATCACTTCATCCCATTTTTTTTGTTCTTATCTTGTGTAATCCTGACACATCAAACAAGCAATCAAATATTGTTGTCTGGCCCTCCAGGTCTGTTATTGTTTTTTTTATTTTTCTGTACAAGCTTGAACAATGATATTGGTTACTTGGAACATGATTGTGATTGCCAATGTATTCAAACAGGTTACATCTTGTGGTTACTGAATTGAGAAGAAACCAAAAGCTTAATTTTTATTTGGCAGATCTATACATCGGCATGCAACATCTTTTCTATGACCCATAAATTTGATCTTACAACATGAATAGTACCAAAGGTATTATTTTCCTGGTTGATGATGCATTTCTCTCCTAGAGTCATTTATTTGATGACTGATATATTTTAGACCTTTGTGAATGAATACACTGTGACTGAAAAAGATGTTGGAAAAGGCAGGTAATTGGCAGCACTAGAGGAAGTTGGCTTTCTTATTGGATTAGAAACAAACATGTCTATATATGTTCCCCTATCTTCTTGTCTTATCAATTTCATCGTAGTTGAAACTTGAACCAAAGTTCTATGTTGAATATAATGTTTGTGTTGCTTGATTTTGGCTAGTTATTGAGTTGCTAGAGGAAGAATAAAATATTAATTATGGTATTTTTGTTTTCTTTCTTTTTAGAGTTTATGACTGATTTCATCTTCTTAAAAAATGCATCATTCTTTATTTTTTATTCTCAATAGGCTCATTCATGGAGAACCCTTAGATTGAAACAAACAAAAAGTCTGATAAAAACCATAAATAGTTGTGAATTATAGCAATAAGATTAAAAGGAACTTCGACATCTAATAGCGATATTTGTAGGAAAGCTATGAATATTGCTCAGCAGAATGTTACTATGATTTTTTATAACAAAATGAATATTTTCTGACCGGTTCACTGGTTCTAGCAGTGATATTATGGAGATGGCAAGCTATGCGCCCCCAGCACATAGTATCTCTACACTTGACATTGAAGTCCTCAAGTTTAAACATAAAGGCCAAGTGATGGTGATATATGTGGTAGGCTGTTAGCCCTGTATGCAAACATTTGTAGCAGCTTTACCTAATTCAAAAAAGAAACCTAAGCAGTACAAGGTGGATAGGAGAATGATGCTAAGTCTATTTGTTTAGTATATAAATATAAATTCTCTTCTTGGACTTACAACTTGGTCGGTGAATAGCAACACAGTATGGATCCATCTTTTTATGTCTGTGAATGCCATTTCTTCTACAAGGAACTCACAAAATTCTATGAAGGAAGGAGTTTGTTACATCTAGTCAACTTTGTGCATTTTGTTGCTATCATTTTTCAAGTTGGGAATGCCTTTTGTAATTGGCTTTTTTTCCTTCTTTTTTTATTTGGTCGATAGCATCAGAATTGTATCATCCACTTCATTGTTTAGCCAAAGAGAGGGTCGTTCTGATCATCAACTCACACCTGGGGGATGGTGTATAGGGACAGTCAATAGAGATCCATGTCACATGAGAGGCGATCCAACAATCCTTAGACATTAGAAGGTGTACTGTTGAAACTGCTTGCTCCTAAAAAGCTTTGGGAATTTGACTGTGTAGAGGAAAATTTCACATGAACAATGTCTTGAAGGCCAATTTTTTTCTTCCACGTGTCATCGAAAGAGTTCCATTGTGGCCAGATCAAAAATCTAAAATTCAACAATGAATTTGCTAAATCTTGTGCATCTTGAAGAAGGCCTTAATGGGTACTTGCAAATATGATTTCATCCAATTTTTTATTTAAATTAATGGTCAATTAAAAACGTCTAGATGCCAAGGAAAAATGAAACTTTCGAACCATGGAGACAATAATGCTAAAGCCAGAATATAGAATGCGCTAGCCGGGTTAACTAGATACAGACTTTTGAAGCATATTAGATCGAATAAAAACCTAGCAATTCAGTTACTGCTAACAGGAAACATACCCTAGGCTAACTCTAAATAATACTATGTTCCTTGGTCATTCCATTTTAAATCCTTGCTAAAGGAAACATACCTGTTTGCTTGTAGACGGCCAACGGGTTGGAGAAAATGGCAGTCCGTCTAGGGCATAAGATTTTCTGCAGATTCTGATCAATAAAAAACCAATACAATGATCTTCCCGCCACACCCATTGTTATAAACCTTCCCGCAAAACCCATTGTAAGCCTTCCCGCCAGAAGAAACTGCATCCGAGAGAGACGCCGCGGCTGTAGCAGCAGACGGGAGAGCCAACTCACAGAACCATCGAAAAGGTGGGAAAACTGTGGGAAAGAATTAATATATTTTTAGGGAAAATGTAGTTTTTCTTTTGTCTTAATTTAAGACAATATAAAATAAAAAATATAACCTAAATATGTTTAATTTCTATTGTCTTAATTTTAGACAATAAAAAATAAAAAATATAACTTAAATATGTTTAAGACAAAATTAGTATTTTGTCTTAAATTATTGTCTTAAATGGCTCTTCCATGTAGTACGTGGGATGGCCCGATGGTGGTGCGGCGGTGGCCGCCCGGTGGAGAATGGGCGGTGTGCCCCATTCAAAATGGAGGCGCAAAAACCCATAGGGTTTTTTTGATTTTTTGATAATTTTTTGAATTTTTTTTTATACTCAAGCTTCATGAAGCATGCCTGGGGCCCGTACGACCCCTGGGCAAAAAAAATTTGCCTCTCCGGACGACTGTGTCCAAATCAAACAAACTTTATATCAAAATAGGGGTTTTTGGGCACTGCAAATCCAACGGCGAGGCCCGTTTGGGCCCAAAGTTCTCCGAAAATCAAGTGACCCCTAGATCTATCAGAAAAATCACCGAGCTTGAAACCCTCGCAGATCTGGCAAACGGTGATGAAAATGAATGAAATAAAAGTCATTTCTGACTTTTTCTAGCGCTTTGAATCCAACTGAAAACCCCGATCTGATCCAAGACGCTGCATAAATGTGCTCAAGGAATAAAACCATCAAGGGACCTTGAACGAGCTCTGCACTATGTTCCTCCAAAAAAGTTGAGAAGGGGTTGCAAATCGAGGCTTTGATACCATGTTAGAAACCAAGATCTAATTGCAAACTAGAAAGATCACCTTCCACAGAAAAGAAAAACGAAAAAGGAGAGATTTGCAAAAGATGTGCAAATTGATATATTCGAAGTACAAAATATTACAAGAGATAATTTTCTTTATAAAAGCAAAGATGCATAAAACTAATCTTATCTTGAGCAACAAGATAGCTTAACAAGATAAGGATGACAAGATAAGGATGACAACTAATTAACCTAGGAATTAAATAATTACCTAAGTAAACTTATGCAAAGTGTAATTAATAATTAATTACACCAATAGTGGGTTATTCCCTTGCACTATGGAATTGTTATCTATTGAGACTTTGTGTGAGTTGGTGCATGCCTTGCTTTATGTGATAAATCATGTGGTTTTATATGTTGTGCAAGTTGGCTTACCTAGTGAATGGACTGTAGAGTCTTCTTGTTGCTAGTAGGGGGATTGGCTCTTATTGGGGGTTCGACGCACAAAGTGGTAGGTCCAGGGTAACTCATTGAGAGTTTCTTAATCAGTGGTAACCTAAAATAAATTAGGGGGGTTGGGTAGTTCACATTAATAAAGATAATATCTCGGTCATGGCTCAAGTGCTTGTTTAGGCTTGAGATGAGTGGGAAGGCTTGGAATGGAAAGATCAACTACCTGGTCTGACAAGAAGGTATGTTGATCCCGCATGAGTTTTTATGTGGGTATGCAGCTGGTAGAGGTGGTCTAAGGTACCCTTGGATGGGGGTCCAGTAGCCTAGGAAGGTTACACCAAGGTAACCCATAGAAAACTATGTGATTACACTCCTCCCTATAGCAACCTTGTATGCCTTGTTTGTTTTCCCCCTTGTTGTTCTTGTACCTCTAGAAGTGATCGTACTTTATGTTTTGTTTGTTACTTTTGTATGTTGGAGTCATGTTAGCCTATGTTTGCTTCATTGTTTGTGTAGTGGGTCCTTATTGTCATCTCCTAGCACAGGGGGTGGGACTTAGGGTTCCACATGGTCGGGTGGAATGTTCTATGCACTCCATTGGGTTCTCAGTTGATGTTTGTGAGTGTGGATGTTGTACTTGATGCAAAGCTTCTAGATCTTGTACCAAACTTGAGTTACCGTTGATGTTATGTAATGTATCCTTCACATTGTTATAAGGGAAGCTTCAATGTAAACTTGTAAACCATGTAATGATCTACCCCATGTATGGGAAGTTGTATATGTATTCTTTTGTTCATATTTTGTGGTATTTAATGGTGTTGTAACTGTTGAAATATATATATATAATGCAGTGGATGTAAATGATCTCTTGATATTAGTTTTTCTCTGATGTATGTTTAGGTTGGTTAATTGTTGTTTTCGTAATGCAAGCATGATACCCTAAAGGACATAGTTAGTGCAAATGTACATGTGGATTACATTCTATGTTATTGTTAGTATGATCTATACATTGATTCACATTTTAAAAAAAAAAATTGTGCCATAATTGTTAGTTGTGTCATCCTTTGGGGTTTCGTGGTCGGGCATCACACTTGGTATCAAAGCCTAGGTTCATACACTGGGCACTTTGGATACATATGAACCCATTATGTTGACCTAGTTGCTTGTACTCTTGAGTTTATGTCTTCACCTTTCTGTTATCCTCACTCATCAACTAGAGATTTGTTCTTAGGTGGTGTTTATCCAATGGTGCAGAAAATTGGTGGAAAGGATAGGACCCTCGATGTAGTTTGCAATGCACTGATATTCTTCTTACTGGGGATGCATTATGGACCCTTGTGTAGCCTTGTGATGTGATTCCCAATGATGTGAATTTGTGTGTGTATGTGAAGAATGTGTGTTAAATTTAGAATTGTGTGCTAATGAAGTGATAAATTGTGTTTTTTGTTTCTAAAATGGCATAAAATTATGATCTTGTGTCGTGTATATTATGAGATTTAGTGTTGTAAAATGAATAAAGTGAGAAGCCTTGTGTGTTACTGATGAGTGGTTAATGAAAAATGTGTGCCTTGTGTGCATAATTTTGTTGTATTTTGTGGTAGTATAGCATTTTGATGTAATGAATCAACTTTGATGATAGATATGTAGTTGATGGTTTACGATGTAATTGTTGTTATTCGTTGATTTGGATTATTGTTTGAAATTTCTTGGTGGGAGGGACAGTGTGGCATTACACATTCGCAGGTACCCTGCTACGCTACAATTTCCTCTCACGATGTGTCTGATTGTTTGATATATATATATATATATATATATATATATATATATATATATATATATATATATATATAGTATGGGATCATGATGGGCCAAAAGTGGTGATATGATGGGTATGTGTAGGATATGTGGCTAATGTCTTTTTTACCCAAAATTGATGAAACGAAAAGGGTTTTTAGAGGAGATTCTTAGCTTTCCACCAATATAAATTATTCTTTACTTTGAATTTAATAAATAATTATTATTCATTTTCTATTTGAATTATGATTAAAGTCCTAATTGATAGGTTGATTGAAAAAATCTATAACTTTCAAACGGTATCACATTTTTGAATCAAACATGCCACATTCTATGCTTAATATATTATAGGATTAAAAAAGAGAGCTAAATTTCATGAAGTTTTGACCAAGTTAAGGTGGTTAGACATACAAATTTTTATATTTTTTAAAAGTTGTAATAAAAAATTTATAATTAATTATTTACTTAGAAAAAAATTACAAAAAAATATGCATCACATCGACATGAGTCATCTACTTATATCCAAAATCTTATAAAAAAATTATCATTTTATTGTGGTTAGGGTGGTCGACAAACACTTACTTCTTATTTTTCCCTGAAATTTAAGTACTCTGCATTGAAATTTCAAATTTTCACCAAATAGATTTTTTTTAAAAATAAACATAGTAGTTTAGAAACTAAATTCAATTTGCTACAAATTCTATTCTTACATATTTTTGAAATAATATAGATAGCTTATTCAAATTTTTATGTCAATTTTCCTAACTGATTTTTAAAAAAAATTTGCCACTTAAGGGCCTATTTTTTCCATGATGATCCTACACATACCCATATTATGTTGTTTGACACTTTGTCTGATGGAGGTTGTAGGTACCAGGCATCGAATCCACCTACACTGTCAGGTTTGAGTGTGCCCTAAAGCCCAATGGAAATCATGTTGAAAACGAAGATGACAAAAGGTCCCCTACTCTTGCCATCATCCTCGATGAGGATGATTACCTAGTTGGTCACCCGTCAATCATGTTTGTGTTCATGGTTAGTTGTTCTCATCTTTTGTCCTTGTTGATATTGGGTGCATGATTATTTGATGTTTCTTGTATTTACATAAAAGGAAAGGTGAACATGGTATTATTTAACAAATTCGAGGACTAATGTGTGTATGTTCTATCCTAACCTTGCGACTTCTAGGAGTAAGTCAAAGCTTGGGGGGGGAGGATGTAGTGCCCCTCTGTGTCTAGTCCTTCCTAGATATTTGATTATGTTTGCTTGGGTGATTTTTTTGATACATAGTTTTAAAAATTAATTGTTTATTAAAGTTGTTAGATAAATTAATGTATTATATAAACTATTAAACTAAATGAGCACTTAGATAATTAAACATAAATATATTTACAAAAAAATTAAAATTTATAAGAAATTAAAAGTGATATGAAATATAATAATATAAAATAAAAATTATTATCCAGAATGTGATAACTGATTGATAAATAGTAAAAGAAATAATTAAAAAGATAGAAATATTTCACATGTAGAGCATGCATAACTTTGAGCTGGGTTTTGTTTGGAAACATGTTGTTTTTATTAGTCTTTTGTTTTCCTTTTTGTTTTTGAAAAACATAAGATTTCCTTGTTTTTATCATGATCATTTTTGGAGAGGATGATTCTTTTTTTTGGGGTATAAACAATCATTTTGGATTGGTGACTAACCTATGTTTTCAGTAACTTAGTACTTTATTAGACCTTGAACAAGAAAGAAAAGAGGGGTAATCACAACTTGTGAGCCAGGCATTGTAGATAGGAAACAAGGAGAATATAAGAGAGATCACCATCAAGTACCGGTATCTGAGATTTGGATTTGCAAATAGCAATAACACTGGTACAAGCTAGTTAATTAACATTTCTTTTGTTTTATTTTACATTTCTCTGTATAAAATTTCTATTGATCGATGCTTCTAACTTCTCCTTTGAATTCGTTTTAGTCATTTAAAAAAAAATTGTCTCTTTTGTGAATCGGTTATCAGAGGTATTGAAAAGTTAGGAGTCTAAATCTTGATTCTTATTATAATGTTTGTTAATTGTAGTCTATGCATTGTTGACTTCTTATTCTTTAGTTTTGTTAGAATAGGGAATCCAATACTATAACCTTAAACTTGAAGTTTTTCCAAAGAATATTTATTACAATAACTACAAAAAAATCATGTAATCAAGCGTGTCATAGTGTTAGCTTAATCTTGATCATTGTGGATTCACTTCTTCTAGTTTCAATGTTGCTCAAAGTGGATCTCTTAGCTGTAGAAGCCATTTTTGTAGATCGGCGTATAGTTGATTCAAATCATACTACTAGAGCATGCTTTTTAGAGTCTTCTATTAGGAACTTGGGTCGACACCAAGAACACTGATTCAAGCACATTGAGTAAGCTAAGTCGACCAGTCGAATTCAAGAAACTAAACCACTTACCTAAATTTAACTCTTGTGGAAAACAATTATGAGTTTGTATTCATGATTGACAGTGTTATCACCAATGTCCACGATGCATGTAGACCTCTCAGAGTATAATCCTATTCTCTGAGTTTGATATCTTACTCTTTTCTTGGTAGTCATCACATTTTAAAGTACATTGAATATCTTAGCAAATTACATTATGTTAGTTCTTTTAGCTCTTCAAGGCCATGCCCGCGCCCACCCTCTCCTTCACCTATGTTGTGGATCCTTCTATGTTGCTGAAAATACTCAACCTATTTTCATTTGCGAGTTCCCTGGACAGCCAGTGCACCTAATGATCAACTCTATAAGTAATGCGATAAGGGTGAATGATGTGTTTGTGCAGCCTCCATTCGCCAACCCTGCATGGTTGTGTGTGGCTAGAACCCAACAAATCTCACAATATTAGGATGTGTTTTAGACTGCTCTAATAAATCATATATTTTGAGAGCTTCCTTGGAAAATCAATCTGGTGTAGATCCTACAATCATTGCATGCTATGTCATGACACTGAATTTCATCTACCAGTTGCATTTGTTTGAAAGTTTCTTAAGCCTTTTCTTTTAACCACCTCAAATATTATTCATATTTCCCTTCTTTTCTGAAGCAAAATAAATCATTCATCTCTTCCCTCTCTTGTCATTAACTCTAGAGAAGCTTTTAAATGTTGCCGCTCAAGAAAATCAAAACTGATCTAAATGCTTCCTCTTCTTCAGGATCCAGCAAAAATCTAGATGTAATACCTATTTTATAGGTGATATCCTTTATTTCTATGTTAGGTACATCAAACTCACCACATAGTAGATTTATGAATTGAATTCATATTGGATTCGATAGGTAAACTACTAGTTTAAATTTTAAATGTATTACATATTGTATTTTGAAATACATGTAATTGAACCCATGATATAGTCAATTTGAATGATGAAACACGCATATTCCTCATCTCTAATACTTATTTCAAAGATAATAAAAGATGTACCAACTACAAATTAGATTGAATTTTAAATTAAATAAAGTATACATAAATAATTAAGAGGTATGGATAATTCTCTTAGGGAAAACCCTTGTCAAATTTTATAAGAAACACATCATATCTTACCTTCTAGAGGAGAGCCTTTTGTATATATATAAAAACATCCAACGATAGTTTCTTTTATCTAGTATTTATGAATAAATATATATTCATATTAAATATTTATATATTTTGTCATCTTCATTTTGGTTTCAAAAGGAAATATTGAAGTATTTAAATATCACTTGTTGAAATATATATATATATATATATTCTCATATCTTAATATTATAAATAGTATCTATGACAGACATAATGAAATAATATAAAGAGAATATAAACTGAATCACAAGGTTGATGGTATATTTTCAGGTAGGTTAGCTTTGAAATATTAGGATATTTTACAATAATTATTAAATGAGGGAATGCAAATAGGAATAGACATATTTAGTTATGTAATTGATGAATGTACAAAGATTGATGAAGTAGAGAACACTTATTTTCTTCCAACCATATGTTGCCACTTTATAATATTGTATTGAAACCACATTTTGTTATATATATATATATATATATATTATAGTATTGTGGAAGAATATTTATGTTTAGGTGAGTTAATTGATTTAGTAGATAAATGAATTGGAAGAATAAATAAGGGAAAAGTGATTAGCTATATTTGATAATTGAAGAAGTTATTAAATAAATGAATTAGAGTATCCTTCTGGTTAATTAATGATTGATGATTTCTTTATGTTTGTTTAATAGTTAAATTGTTAAATTACCATGTAATTGATTATTGAGTTCACACGCTACTGGGTAAATGGTTAATTAAGTAAAAAGTGGTTTAGTAGTGAGTATCATGAGATATGGAATATTGTCTTTCATGGGAGTCATGTTTGTTTGATTATTTGTATGGAAAATTGGGTTTGATTTTGGTATTGGGAGATTTTGGTAATTTTTTTAAGTGGGAAATATTGTTTTATCCATTTAGATAAAGGTTTTATTAAATAAAAGCATTAGAACATTAATTAATGGGTGTTGATTTTGTTAAATTCATTTATTAGCCAAATTGTAATTGTGATAGGTAATTAATGGTTGGGTATGATGTGAGGAGAAGATTGAGGTCTTCCTTGGATGCCCTGTAGGTTGATTTTACTTTTGATTATTTTGGTTGATTTGGTATTGAGTTGATTATCTTATTTTTTATTGAGTTTGAAGATCCCTTTGTGATATTACTATTCGTCGTTCTACACTTGTTGATTTGTAAATTGTGGATTGAAAATAGTCTTTGAGATCATGTTATTGTTGCTACTTCGATGGGGGAACCATTGTGTTAGTGATTTGTTAGGCTTCCAGAGGTTGGGGAAAGAGTTTTCTTTATAATTGGATTTTCATGTTGGTTCTTTGTAAACACTTGATTCTATACTCTATTTATGATTATGTGGATTCTAGCCTTGCACTATGGAATTGTTATCTATGGAGACTTTGTGCGAGTTGGTGCATGCCTTGCTTTATGTGATCATTCATGTGGTTTTATATGTTGTGCAAGTTGGCTTACTCAGTGAATGGACTGTAGAGTCTTCTTGTTGCTAGTAGGGGGAGTGGCTCTCAATGGGGGTTTGACGCACAAAGTGGCAAGGCCAAGGTAATTCATATAGAGTTTCTTAATTAGTGATAACCTAAAATAAATTAGGGGGGGTTGGGTAGTTCACATTAATCAAGATAACACCTCACTCATGGCTCAAATGTTTGTTTAGGCTTGAGATGAGTGGGAAGGTCTGGAATAGCAAGATCAACTTCCTAGTCTGACAGGAAGATATGTAGATCCCACATGAGTTTGTAAAGGGGTTTGGCGACTGGTAGGGGTGGTCCAGGGTAACCCAGGATGGGGGTTAGGTAGCCTAGGAAAGTTACACCAGGGTAACCCATAGAAAACTATGTGATGACACTGCTCCCTATAGCAACCTTGTACATGCCTTGTTTGTTTTCCCCCTTGTTCTTGTACCTCTAGAAGTGGTCATACTTTATGTTTTGTTTGTTACTTTTGTATGTTGGAGTCACATTAGCCTATGTCTACTTGATTTTTTGTGTAGTGGGTCCTTATTGTGATCTCCTAGCATGGGGGTTGGACCTTAGGGTTCCACATGGTCAGGTGGAATGTGCTATGCACTCCACTTGGTTCCCAATTGATGTTCATGAGCATGGATATGGTACCTGATCTTCAAAGATTCCAAATCTTGTACCAAACTTGAGTTAGCATTGATGTTATGTAATGTATCCTTCCCATTTTTATAAGGGAAATTTTGATGTAAACTTGTAAACCGTGTAATGATCTACCCCATGTATGGGAAGTTGTATATTTATTCTTTGGTTCATATTATGTGTTCTTTAATGATCTCTTGTTATTACTTTGTATTCGATGTATGTTTAGGTTGGTTAATTGTAATGTTCGTAATGCAATCATGATACCCTAAAGGATATAGTCAGTGAAAATGTACATGTGGATTACATTCTATGTTATTGTTAGTATAATCTATACATTGATTCATGTTTTAAAAAAAATTGTGCCATAATTGTTAGTTAGTTGTGTCGTCCTTTGGGGTTTCGTGGCGGAGTGTTACATCTAGTGCCCCTCTGTAATGGCCTTTTTGGGTGATCTGAGTAAGTTTGTTTGCTTGTTGATTGGGTTATTCGATTTGAAAATTGTTTGATCCTTGGTAACTAATTAACATATTAAATAAATTATTGAATAAAAAATGTTTTGATAAATAAGTTGATAAATAAAAGGTTTACCTTTGATGGATAACTAAGTAACTAAATATATTAATTATTTAAATTATTAAAATGGTATAAAATTAAATGAAATCTATAATTTAAGACTCTTTATAACTAAAAATTACTATAATAAGTTAATAGGATGAAAAAAAAATTAAAATTAATACTCGGTAATGAAGTGTGTAGCGGTTACTCCATTTAGTATAGCTCTGAGCAGCCGACAATTTGGTCAAACTTATAGTGGTGCTCAGATGCACTATCTTAGGCAGGAATAATGCTAAGATATTTTATAAGGGCTTAAGAATCAGTTGTATTGTATGCTATTGTATTGGGTTCTAGCGCCAGATTGAGGGGGACAACTGGCACTTGCCCTTCTGTGCTATGGTTGCCATCATTAATTGGGCTTCAACCGTTTGCAAGAGGAACAAATTTAGGAAGAGTGGTTAATGATTATGGGGCACTTCCTCTCTTCAAAATCTACCCTGGTAGTTACAATACAGAGGAAAAAATAGTTATTTTTGTTTTGGGGGGAGCCTAGGTATTCCTGTTTTTAGTCATTGCTTAAGAGTTTATGTGACAATAGCATGGGATTCTGAATTGATACTTTTTGGAGGAAAAGAGCGATCGAAATGGAATAAAATAGTTGATGTTATTTGTCTATGCCTCCACATTATGTATACATGTTTTCCGACGCACTTGCAACTTCATCATCTAGCCATCAGATTTTGATATGAAGATGTTCTTATCCTATTATAGAGAGTTCATTTTAGGATTCAGTGGTATACTCTAGCAAGAATAGATTGAATTGGTTGGAGGCTTGGTTATCATCGCTTGGATTAGTAGATCTACAAGCAAAGTCTTGAGAGTTTCCATTACAAGTCTTGAAGATTAATTACGAGAGTCATCTTATAAGGAATTTCACTTCTAGTATATCTTAGCCACATATTACATATGGACATTTTCATTTTCCTTTGATATTCATTTGAGAAGAAGGGCATATTCGAAAGTTAAATTTTTATTTGATATTATAGTGAAATCGGCTATCAGAGTAAAGTTGTCCTTATTGCACTCTAACCAAGCTTATGCCTGATATTGTAATTGCATGGAAGCTTTTTTCTGAAATCCTTAAGTGTTTAACTATGCTTTTCATTCCCTTAAGCGTTGATATTGAAATTCCTTCTTGTACGCCTTTTTCCAAGAACATTGACCCCGTGTAAAATGATGAAAATGGAAAACTATCATTGCTCAGAAACCCTTTTAATCCCTCTAATGTTTTTCATCGATCTCCTTACTGTTGATCCTCATCTCTCCTAGCCACTTCTGCACAAATTTTTTAGAGAAAGACATTTTTATGACAACATTCATTTTAGGATCCAACAAACATAAATAAAGCAGCGTCGCTGGAAATACTCAACCTATATTCATATACATATGAATAACCATATGATGCACTAAAGGTTATTGATGTGTGAAGTGTGTGCAACCTTCATTCGCTAAACCTGCATGACTGTGTGCACTTAGAACACAAGCAAAGCTTATAATCTTGGGAGGCGTTCCAAAGAGTTTCATTAATTTGAAGATTTTGAGAGCTTCCTTGTAAAATCCAATTATACATAACTTGTAATCATTTCATTTCTCTCTGTGGAATAGACATCTCTTCGAGGCAGTTGTCAAAAATTCAGGTGTTTGTCTGTGATTCCTGATCTTTTATATGTCTCCAAGAGTGTTTCCATCTACAACGTTTGACAAAAAAATTTCCCTACCGTTACGCTTTGGTGCATGACCTTGGGCCGACCCAAATCTCCCGTTTCGCACAGGCAGGGAGGACTTGACAATGAATTTGGCTTTACGCCTGCCAATTACATTTGCTTGCAAGTTTCTTAAGCCATTTCAATTAATCCAAATTGTGTCATCCTACAATCCTTCATTTCATGTGCCCTCTTCCTCACAATTGTAGGTTTCTTTTTAAGTTTGAAGCGAACTTTAATTATATTCAAATGCTCAGTCGCAACTACAAGGTTCCTTTAAATGTGTCTACTCATTGCATAATTTGTATAGTTTTGTGTTTGTGCAAATTTTGTTAAGTAATGGCTTGGATTGATCGATATTAGCCTGTATAACAAATTTGCTTCCCTTTTTAGTATCATGCAACCATTCAAACAAACCTCCATCTCGTCGGCTTGTAATACTCTTGATGGAAGCTACATGAAATGGAACTAATTAAATTCCATGTGCATTTTACCAAGTCTTGATGCCATTGCATGTCTGATGTCAAAATCAATCAATACTATACTAGACTCCCTTAGATCCATCTTTTTACTCTCGAGATGATAAGATATACCTCTAATGGATGACAAGGGTGTAGTATGTAGCTTGATGAGGTCTCGTGATGTCAGATTTCTAGATATGGAATATTTGACTCAATCTTAGTTGTTATCATCATAGTTGCCTCGATCATCCAGCATTTCACTCAACTGGATTTTTATTTTTATGGGTCATGCACCCAATATATCACTTCAGTCAACATTGTGGATCATCCACAAGCATGTAGGCCTTTCTAGATGTTGGAACCTGCAAGTGTATTCATCTATAATTTAGATTTTTCCCTATTAAGAAACCTCATCTCGTTATTGTTTTTTTTTTTTAAATAAAAGGCATATAGCCGACTTAATATATTTATATAATAAAAATTTACAATATAAGGTTACAAAATTTTCAGATATAAAGAGAACACTAACCAGAACCATAGAAGGTTACAAATTTTTTCCTCCCAAAAAGATAATCAACACAGTGAAACCTACAACTGACCAAAACTATTTCAGCTTCTAATATTAGGTGCTCCAAAATGCTATTTTTCCATATGCCATATACTGCTTAAAATGTTGATTTCACGTATATCATATACCGTGCCATACCCATCATACAATGAGAGTAAGATATGTGCAAAATGTTTCAAAATATCAAGCATTTCCAACAGAAGAACTATCAACACCTTCATTAACTCTATGGTGTATCAGCACATTTTATTTTAATCAAAAGAGGAGAGAAGGAAAGATAGGCTAGTGGAGTATCTTACTCTTAAGTCGTATGACAATTTGAAGTCAATCATTGTTGGCCATATAAGATTGCCATAAACTTGTCATAGTATCTGTTAAAAGTTCTAGCTTCTTTCCTTGTGTTCTAATGCAATGCTTAATTGGAACTAAAGAAATTAAACGCTTCCCTACTTGAAGTAGCATCAAATTGTCCCTTGATAAGATGTTTAGATGCTAGAATTAGTTTTCTCTAGTTGATGGAATGAAATAGTGTAGTATGAAAACAATAGGAAACATTAGCCACAACAAGAGCGATAAAATATTTCAACTTGGCAACTCTCATTGTGATAATTTGATGGATAAGTCTAGTTACTATTATTATTATATGTATGTTTTATCAACGTTTATAGAATTGATAGAAATGTCTTTTCTACCATTGATAACATGCACCATAAGGGAACTTACCCAACATTCATACAAGGTCTATATTGATTCAACAAATTTTGGGTTTTAGTTTTACTTTATTTTATTTTTTTATTATAGAGCTACACTAGTTGCGATTCCTAGAGTACCAACCTATAATTATGACTAAGTAGGTAATGGAATAGAAGTGAAACTATATTACTGTCAATAAGCATATTCCATGTAAGTAGAGTAATTATTGGTCTTGAACCCTATATTTAATATTGCATATCTCTCTTCCATGCTTATACTAGTCTATTTTATAATGGAACCACTGTTTATTTCGTGATATGCATTTATAAGAAGATTATTGTAGAACTTGTATGCATCAATGTTGAAGATTAATTATATGTTGCATTGCATGAATTTGCGGTTGAAATTAAAAGATTGTGGCATGTCTTTGGAGTAAATGACGCAGTGAATGGTTTTGGAATATAAGTTTATTTCGATTATTGTGATTGCTATCGTGGTTGATTTGATTGGGATAATCTTCAATTTAAATGTGACTTTGTTGTGTGTTTAGTGACAGGGTATCTTGAGAGGAAAAAATTGAGGTCTCCCTTGGATGTCGGTTTGATTTTGTATCAAAATTGATTATGATAGCTTTGGATGAGTCTGAATATTTCGTTGGGATGTTGCCACTCATTATTTCATATTTGTTGACTCGTTAATTGTGGAATGAAAATAGTTCTTGAGATCTTGATATTGTTGACATTTCTTTGATGGGGAACCCTTGTTTTTGCATTTGAGTCTTCCAGAGGATTGAGGGGATATGTTTTTTTTACTTGCAAGAGTTGGTATGGGGGTCGACAACCTAGGAGGATCCACCTTGGATAACCCATATCAAGCCTGAAGTATTTATTTGGGTTTTACATTGTCTTATGATTTGTTATTTGATGATGATTGAACTTTACACTTGAATGTGCTTTGAGGTTTGAGCCTTGCACTGTGGAAATGGTCCTATATTATGGAATTCTTGTGAGAAGTGTTGCATGCCTTGTGTTATGGGCATTTATGTTTGACTTTAATAATTTGTGCAAGCTGGCTTGCCCATTTGTGATTTTGAGATTTTGTTGTTAATTAGGGGAGTGGCTCTCAGTGAGGGTTGGCACCTAAAGTGGCTGGTCTAGGATAACCCATTGTGAGTTTAATCAAGTGATAACTTAATTAATTAATTAGGGGGTATTGGGTAGATTCACACATTAATTCAGATAATGTAGCCTCACTCATGGGCCCAAGTGATTGTTTAGGCTTGGGATGAGTGGGAAGGCCTGGAATGGCAAGTTCAATTGGCTTTCCTCTACATAGTAATTTTGCAAGGTATGTTGATCCCGCATAGCGAGCATGGGGATCCGGTGGCCAGTAGAGATTACTAGGGAAACCCAAGATGGGGGCTAACAGCCTAGGAAGGTTATGCCAGGTTAACCCATGACTACCTATGCGGTGACACTCCACCCTTTAACAACCTTGTATGCTTTGTTTCCCCTCTTGTTGTTCTTGAGCCTCTGGAAGCAAATGTTGTCATGTGTTGGTTATTTCTCATGTTGGAGGTTACCTTATGTTATTTGTGCTCATGTTGTGAAGTCTTGTAAACCTTGTCTTTGATGGTATTCATTGAGGTCCTTCTTGTCCTCTCCTAGCATGGGGGGTAGGCCTTCGGGTCCACGTGGTCAGGTGGAACATGCTATGCACCCCATTGGGTCCCCAGCCATTGATCGAGATGTGCAGTTATGTACAGTTGCAGTGACTCTAGAGATATACCAGTGTTGGATCTAGTCTTGAAGCTTTGTAATCTTACATATCATTTGTATCATTCCATGTTATCGTACTATTTCCATTCATGATGGGAAGCAGCATTATATTAATGTAATCCTTGAGTAATGTATCTTTATGTGATAAATGTATTGTCCATGATCAAGTTATTATCTTATGGACACTAGTATCTTTCATGTGAGATGATAGATGTTGAATGAAAAGTAATGCAGTCATGTAACCCTAAGGGACTTGTTATATGTTGTACATGTATAATTCCATTTCAAGTGTTGAATGTTAATATTATGTTGCATGTTAATTACTTTAAAAAAAAAATTGTGCCATAAATGTAGATTTATTAGTTTCCTTTGGGGTTGTCTAGAAGGGCATTACATTACACCCGCTATAGTCTTCTACCTGAATTAGCAATGTGACGAATCTGGGACCATTTCGATATACAAGCACTCCTAATCATTCTATGGGACAATCATATGTAGAATGTCTTGTAGAAAAAAGAGCAAGACGCGAAGTAAACAAGAATAGCATTTTTGATATATTATAGTTCAATATAGTTCCCTAGTTTGCAACTATATCAAATAGTGACGAAATTGAGTGAAATAAAAGTCAGATTTCAATTTATTGGACATTCTAAACTTAATATCAATATTATATTTGCACTAACATTCTCCAAAATGAAATTTTACTACAAATCCACAAAGAGAAAACCCCAAATTTGATATTTTTATCAAGTTTTTTATTCTTCGAGTCATTATATGATGCAAGAGAAGAGCATACTTAAATTTTCAATCTATGTCACATAAAAAACTCAAACTCTCAAATAAGAATCTATGATCTTAGATTTCTCAAAACAAAATCTCTGGTACCATGTTAGAAATATAAAATAAATTGAATAACTCAAGGAATTTTATAAGAAATTCAAAGCTACATAAACTAGAGAAACATAAATAATGCATACCAGTGACTCCTATAACAACCCAATCTATTAACCCCAAAAATTACCACTATGTTTTTTTCTTGATTATTATCTTATTATGTGTTCATTCACTTGTATACTCAAGTACTTCTATCCATATGGGATAGGGATCCATCCATCCAGATAGGTATCCAACCATGCAGGTTAGGCATTTGTCCAAAAAGGCAAGAATTCATCTATCCATCTAGGATAGGCATATATCCAAACAAGGTAGGCATATATCCATAAAGGATAGGAATGTGCTCTAGTCAAATAGTTAGACTCATTGAGACCATTTGAGCCCTAAGTCACTCACTATCATAGTAGTCCCTATATGAATTCCATAGTCAAATCTAGTAGAGGACCACTTGGTACTAGAAATGGCATGTAAAGGCCTATTTTTGGTGCATGAAGATATATGTGGAGATGAAGATAGAGAAAGAGAGGAGGGAGGAAAATAGATATAGAGATAGAGATAGAGAGATAGATAGGGGGATAGGGAGGGATTGAGGGAGGAAGAAATGGGGAGAGATAGAGAGAGGAAGGGAGAGAAAGGGAGAGAGATAGGTAGAGGGAGAGAGATAGGTAGGGAGGGGGAGAGAGAAGAAGACGGGGAGAGAGGGAAAGATAGCTCAATATATAGAGAGGGAGAGGGAGAAGGAGAGAGGGAGAGATATATATAGAGGGTGATATAGAGAGATAGAGAGTGATAGGGAAAGAAAGAGAGATAGGGAGATATAGAGATATGGAGAAAGAGAGAAATAGAGATAGAGGTAGAGAAAGATATATATAGAGAGAGAGAAAGAGAGATGGATTGAATAAGAGAGGTAGAGATAATAAGCTATAAATAGAGAGGGGGGGAGATAGGGAGATAGAGATAGAGGGGGCAAGAGAGAAAAATCATAGAGACAAGTAATAGAGAGAGGAATCAAGAGATAGAGATAGAGATAGGTATAAAGACGGAATGTGTTTGTATATGAGATATAGAGAGAGAGAGAGAGATATTGAGAGAAAGAGAGGGAGATAGATAGGTATAAATAGATAGAGATGGAGGGTGAGGGAGGAGAGTAGAGAGATAGAAAGAGGGAGTGATAGGGAGAAAGGAAGAGTGGGAGAGGTGTAGTGAGATAGAGGTGATGAGACAAGTGATAGAAAGAGAGAAGACTGAGATAGAGAGGGGGGAGATAGAGGGATAGAGATAGATATAGGGAGGGAGAAATAAGGAGTGTGTGTGAGTGAGAGGGAGATATAGAGATAAAGGGAGAGAGATAGAGAAGAAGATAGAGATAGAGATGGAGATGGAGATGAAATATCATTTGATAAATGGTGTAATAATTGACCTCATGTACTACACAAATGTATGAAAAAATAGACCAATCTTTCCCTAATTAATATATTATAATAATTATTAATATTATTATATTGGGGCATAAGCCTTAGTTTGATTGGCTAAAGAATCTAGTCTTACGCCCATCCTCGTAATATATATTATATTATATATTTGATATATAAAATAAAATAACTATAATTATTATATACATATGTTATTTTATAATATATAATATATAAATAATATAATATATCATAATATATTATTTGATATTATATAATATTATATTATATTAGCATATATAATATATAATATTATTAATATATTAATAAATATATTAAATATAATTTTAATTTATAAAATATATATATTAATATTATGATTATTAATGATAAAAGTATAATATAACAAGAAAAACCCTAGAAGATTCCCTATTTTGCATACTGGCCTGATTAGATTAATTGTTGAACATTATCAAAAAATGCCCGTCCCTGCTAATTTGGAAGCCTCCCCTGATTCAGAGGATGATGATACTAAACCCAGTTGCTCGGGGTTTTTTCCCAACTTAAGTCCGGCTAGAACGAGCCTGTGCCCGCCAGTTGTCCAAACTGGTAAGATTATCCCTAACCCCCTTACTGTGAAAGCTCGCGCTGTGCCTAAACCGGGAAGCCCTTCCCTTAAAACCAAAAGTATTGATAAGAATCCTCTGGCTAAAAACCTAGTCTCGTACTCTGAAGATTCTCCTGAATCTGAGGAGTTTGGTGCTAACAATTTTGAACCTTTTGTTGTCCCGTCATTGGATAGAAATGCTAAAATTGGTTCCCATGTTACTCCTGACCTTGCTAATACTTGTTGCAACACTAATAGAGATCCCTCTATGGATTTTTTGGATTTAGCTATAAATAATGTTGATAACCATTTCAAACTTTCAGAATGGGTTTTTCATGAAATCAATGAGTTAAAGATAAAAAATTGGGCCCTTCAAAGAAAATTGGAAGATTTGGGAGTTAAGGTTGCGACGCTTGATAAGAAAGAGTTGGAACGAAGAGATCACGGTGTCAGCACTGATACCCAGTACCAAGCTAGTAAGGACATAAATGTTGAATTTGAATTGGATGGCCAGACACAACGACATCATCATCAATGCCATGACTGAGAAATTGGACAAAGCTCAATAGGGGTCTCTGGTGGTTGATATGAAGGAAATTAATGAAAGAAATCAGGAGGAGGATGTTGGAATTTCCAAGAGAACCAGAGCCGATTTGAAGAGGAAGGCTCCTCCCACTCCGCAAATGATTCAAATATTTAAGAAGGGCGTTCATGATATGCATAACCTAGAGGCAGAGACAGAGTCTATCCTGAAGACTCTGGGTTGATTGCGGTTGGTCTTTTGTTGGCTCTTTTGCTGGCCTTTTTTGTTTGACCTTTCTGGTCTTTTGTGGGTGGCTGCTGCTTGTTCTGGTCTTTTCCTTTTGTGCAGCCGGTTTTGTCTGGTGGATTTTTCTATTCTTTCTTTTCTGTTGTAAACTTTGTGGTTTCGGGTCCCTGTAAAACCCGTTTTACCCTTTATCAAAAACATGAAACATTTAATCATATCATATCTATAATATAATAATAATAATATAATACAAATTTAATAATAATTATAAATTTAATATATATTATATGATTTTATATATAAATATATTTTATTTATATAAATAGTGTTATAGTTTTATTTATATGTATAGTATATTTTATTTATATAAAATAGTACATATTCTATTTTATGTTAAAAATCATTCAATATAAATATACTATAATATGTAATATATTTTTTATTTAATATAAACTAAATTATATATAATATTTATACTTATTGTTATATATATAAAAGGTCGATGGCTTAGCTTGATTGGCTAAAGCATCCTATTGCAGGAAAGAGGTCATGAGGTCTAGTCTCCCTTCCATCACTATGGTGGTATTTGAGGGTGTGGTAGGATGTGTTTGTCGAACTAGCATAAAGTTTACCAGGTGCACTTATATATATTATATTATATATTATCTTTATGTATATTATATCTATATTATTTTATGTACATTATATTATATTATTTTATATTATTATTATTTAGGGTGGTAGGGTGTGTTGTTTCGATCAACAGAAAGTTTATCATATATGTGCACTTATTATATATATAAATTTTATTTTTAGTGTGTTGCCATTGAAGAAGATGTAAAAGCGTGAAAAGGCAAGCCTTTAACATTCAGAACCGACTTCCAATATAGAAAGAGCACACAATAGGGTTTATATTATGGGATGTTTTTGTGTTGTTTGTCACTTCCTGGAAAGTGAAAAGTTGACACGAAAAATGAGAAAATAAATTAAAAATAAAATAAAAATAAAAAAAATAATGATTTGACGAACATCTTTTTCATATTGTCTTTGGCATCTTTACAAAGATTTTGTTTAGTTATTGCTTCAGGAAAGTGGATACATGAAAAAATGGAGAAAACAACAAAAAGGCGACGATCTTTTTCATCGTCTTGCATCTTTTATGTAATAGTATGTGTCATTGATAGACAAAAGAAACTCTGTGAACTAGATCTTTTTCATTGTTTTGCATCCTTTATGTAATAGTACGTTCGTTGATGGACAAAAGAAACTCCGTGAACTTCAAATAAAGATACAATATAATTATTAATAATATATAATATAAATGTGTTGCAAGATTAAATATTATATCCAATACCAACCATTAAACCCCGACCCTTCTCCATATTATTTATATTTGACCAGGATTAGTTGAAGTATTTGTATTTTACCAAAATACTATCTTGATAAAATTAGTCTGTCCGTTCAACAAAGACGTCTAAGAAGAAAAGTTAAATTACACCCAAAAAAAAAAAAAAATCTTCTAAGCCTTTAGTCAAGCAATTCGGCTACACTCAAATGTTTAGTGGAGACATTGAAAGGACATTCTTATATTAAAAATAAGGCAAAGATAAAGGCAGGAATATGGTGCCTTTTGGTGGGGTCCATAATTGTTTAATTATTGACGTTTAAGACTTTTCGTGTACGGTATGTTTGAAAGCTTTCTTAAAAAGATTATTAAATTTAATAATTAACTAATTAATAATTATTTTACATGTCGTCTATATAAAAGTAAAACTAAATATCTTAATTTTATTGAAGAAAACCTGCTGCTAAGTCCTCAAATATTCATACAGGGAATCTGAGCTTATACTGTTGTCTGTTAGGGGAAATGGCTACGGAACAGTTTTTGCTTGGCGTTCTCGTTGTTTTAGTTGGGTATTTTTCGCTGTGCTTTGTAAGAAGAAAGTCTGTGAACAAGCCCTACAAGGGCCCTGCTATCTATCCTATAGTCGGCTCTGCCTTGGAATTCTTTAGAAATCGTCACAGGTTTCTGCAATGGTTCACAGAAACGATGGACAAGATGCCAACCAATACTTTCAAGGTCGAAAGGCCCGGTGGAGTGAGAGATATCATGACTGCAAATCCTGCAAACGTAGAGCATATGCTGAAGACCAACTTTGAAAATTACCCAAAGGGCGAACGCTTTACAACTATTCTCCACGATTTCTTAGGCCGAGGGATTTTCAATGTCGACGGCGAGCTGTGGAAAATGCAGAGAAAGACTGCAAGCTACGAGTTTAACACTAGGTCTCTAAGAAGCTTCGTGGTGGAGACGGTGCAGTGGGAGATTCAGAATCGCCTGTTGCCAGTGCTCACAACCGCATCCAAAACAGGTAATTCCTTAGATTTGCAAGACATTTTGCAAAGATTTGCATTTGATAATATTTGTAGAGTAGCATTTGGGGTGGATCCCGCCTGTCTCCTCCCCTCCATGCCCACTTCACCTTTTGCAAAGGCTTTTGACGATGCTACCGAAATCAGTGCCGGTAGGTTCTACTCTGCTGTTCCTTTTTGGTGGAGAGTGAAGCGCATGCTTAACATCGGTTCTGAAAAGTGTCTGCGGGAAGCGATTAAAGTAGTGGATGAATTTGCTATGGATGTGGTGAGTTGTAGAAGGAAGGAGATTTCGGAGAACAGAGGACTTCCTGAAAGAGAGGATCTTCTTTCTAGATTCATTGTAGCTCTTTTAACTAATACAGACGAATTAGAGAGAGGTGATCATTCGGAAAGTGAGAAGAAATCCAGTGGTACGATGGATATGTTTTTGAAGGAGATGGTGGTGAGCTTTATGTTACAGGAGGGATACAACGTCCGTTGGTCTCATGGTTTTTCTGGGGTAATTTCCTTCCCACCAGGAGGGCAGAGAAAGCCATATCACACGGAAATTTAAGGACATTTTGGGCAAGCGACCAAACCCCATCAGTTGGTGAAGGAAGGACGCTTTCTGGTTTCTTTGAAGAACTGAAGGATATGCAGCATCTACATGCTGTACTGTGCGAGTCGATGCGGCTTTTTATTCTCCTGTGCCTATGATGCCAAACGCCTCCAAAGATGACGTTTTACCAGACGGAACTAAATGGAAAGTGGATCATGTGAATTACTGTGCTTATTCAATGGGTAGGATGGAAAATATTTGTAGTATTTGTTTCGCAGTTTAAGCCCGAGAGATGGTTAGTAGGGAATTTGTGGGAGAGACAATCCATAAGTTCTGTATTCAACGCAGACCTGAATATGTCTGGGTAGATGGCATTCACAGATGAAATCTATTGTCGCTTCTATTATTCATGGTTTCCAGTTTTAAGTAAAGATGATTATTTGTCCTGATTATGTTGTGTGTCATTGACCATGCGTGCATGAAATAGGGCTACCTTAATACTGTAAGATGTCGATGAACATCTGCATCTGATGTACCCGTTTGACAGGAATATTAAGCAATTCTCTCTGCAATCCTTTTTATTAAAGATGTTTTATTAGTACTGCGCCCTATCAATGCAAGACGATTAAACAAATCTCAACCATTCATCATTTTTCGCCATTTTTTTACTGCTTTCTGTCATTTTTTGCTGCTTTCCCCGTTGCTATTGGTTTCCTTCCTCGCTGGTATTCTCCACCTACATGAGCCGCAGCCTGAAAAATAAGGTTTCGAGCTAAGGGTTTTTGTTTAGAGGGTTAGGCTTAACCCACAGCACACTCTGCTGTTGACCGCCACCAGGTGGCCAGGGCCCATTTGAACCCTTCGGTTTCTGCTCTTTTACCGCAGCGCCTTCCACACTTTCACGGTGACTGTATTACCTACTTTTTGTCTTCTGTTACTTCCACAATAACAAACAAAATGTGCCGCTGCCAAATTATATAGATAACATGCAGCCTCCCGTCAGAGCCGCCTATATTTCGCTCTGGCTTGTATACGATGGTTGCCCTAGAAATAACCAGCGATTTGGTGCGCCATTGATCGTTGCAGGAAAAACACCATTATTGCCCTGTCAATCTTCGTCATATCAACACTATTTCAGTAGTCATTGAATTCGCAGTGAAAGTGCTCAGGCGGATGCAGATAGCTGGAGTCGTGAGTTTATGCTCTTATAGTTGATGTCAATTAAGGTTTTAACAATCATAAATCTGTCTGAAACTCTACAAATTCTCTTTTCCATATAAATATAAACTCTAACCGTTACAATTGTATGTACAATTCTTTTCAACCGTATAGTAATATAGTACAGATTTTTACACTAAGCCTAGTTGAACATATAACCTTATGTGGAAAGTAGAACTGACTTTAATCTTATTATTAGTATATAAAATAATTAAATAGAAACAATTCGTTAGCTCGATTTATATGTTATAGAGGTTAATGTACTTATGTTGATAAGGAAACAACATTATGATTGAGATTTAAGCTTTAATAAAAAACTGCAAAGTATGTAAAAATATTTTGAGGATAAAAAACATTAGTTTGTTTTAATGAAAATTATTATGGTCTAAATTTAGAAGGTAATTGAGTTCAATTGAAATCTATTTGAGATGAGAATGTGTAAACAATGAATCAAATTAATATAAAATCAAATTCTATCCTAAAATACTTGCAAATTTTAGATCGAGCGTGAGTAGCATTTGCTTGTGCTTTTAGTGAAGTGTGGTTGTTCAATGAACATGCAAACTTTTCTATAATATCATGACAACTTACTATAAGAATAATTATAGATTAAAAAATGAACAAACAATGGTTCATTTGATCAAATTTGGAACAAGAGCTTTGTTTTAGAGTTAACTATTTTGATTGATTAGTTAACTACCTTAATTGACTAGTTAACACAATTGATTGATTAGTCAACAAACTTAATAGTGCTAACTAATTTGATTGACTAGTTAACTAACATGATTGTTTATTCAACTAGTATGATTTAGAGCTAACTTGACTCAATAATTAGTTAACTTATTTAACATGGAGTGAAACACAGGTGGTGATAATTAGAATTAATCATTATTTTTAAATAGATATATGTGTTTGGATTAATTTAGATCTAACTTCTTAATTAATAATGATTAATCAATTAATTAAATATGTGGTGATGTTAGCAAGATTTAATAATGATTAGTTAATTAACTACATATGTGTGCATGGACTAATTAGGAGCTAATTAATTAACTTATTTATTAATTATGGGTGATGTCAGGTGATTTTTAATGGGATAAATTAATTAAATTAGTATATTTTTTAATCAACATGATCACTTAAGATGTAACATGATTAAATTAAGAAGTTTATTAGATGATTAGTTAATGAGATAAAAATGTGATGATAGAATTTTTCAATACGATGAAGATAAAGGGATGTTACAATTAATTGATGAGATGATAATAGGTCGATTACAACATTAGGGTGGTGATATATAGGTCTCTACATTTTCCCCTCTTTGAAAGGGTGACATAGATGAAAGAAATAGTCTTTTTAAAGAAACTAGAAGAAGAAGAAGAACAAAAAGAAAGGATATAGGAGGATGACCTAGGCTATATGATAGGAAAGGAGATGTCCCCTTGGGAGGGTGTCCAAGGATAAACGATATGGATGGATAATCAAAATGAGAAGAGAAATAGTAAATTATAGGACTTGGGATAGAATAGAGGGTTAAAATCAAAGGTGGTGGGAAAGAGTGGTTAAGAAGAAATATTAATTATGGATAGGAAACTAGAAGAAATGTGTTTAGAAAAGAAGGAGTGTGTGTTAAGGATGTGAAAATGAATATTGTGGATCTTGTATAAATTATAGGTCTTTGAGCAACCTAAGTTTACTATATAGTATATGATAGGATGCACCATCATATGGAAAAACCATTATGAAACTATTTCCATGTGTTTTCTAGGAAAAAAAACCCAACTAGGCATATGAAAAGATTTACTTTTTTATTGAATGGTCATGAAGGAATTGTGATAAAATGGCCCATGGACTAACACAAATATAAAGAAAAATAAGAAAAAAAGTAAGAAAGAAACAAGACATATAGCAAAACACCAAAGAAGATTTTACTTTTGGTCATCCTAAAACCTAAAGATTGATTGACATGATGATAATAACATTGTTAATTTAGGTTCAAACTATATCTTAAAGAAAATGTAGAGATGGGGAATGACTTATGTGAAATTGAACAAGGATTGTAGGAAGGCTATGAATAAAAACTATGGATGCAATTTTGGATGTGTTTTGGACTATTTTGATATATTTATTTTTAGTGTACATACTTTACTCCATGTTTTTATTATTATAATCTTTGGATTTTGGATTGTTTATGTTGATTATATTTGTATTGGATTTACTATTTTTCATTTCAATTTTTGATTAGCTAACATTTTAAAATGAGTAGGAAAATATAAAAGATAAGGACAAATCCATTCTAGTAGAAGTATGGAGGTGCTAAATGGAGGGAAAAATTTGGGGATTTAGGATGAGAATTTGATGGATGGGACTCATGATAGAAATGGGGAGGGGATTTATGATGTGATCACCAATGACTATCTTACATGTAGGAATGATATACCCCACTTATTTATGTGTGATTCATGGTGATGTGTTGAAGTTCTTGTCAAGTAATATTTGATAAATTAATATGTTTCTAAAACCATGTTTGAAGACCTTGGATTAGATCAATTATATTGAATTAATAAATTGGATTAGTAGGGCTGATTGGGTTGTTGATTAGGCTATAAAGGTTTGGGTAATGAAGAACATGTACATAGGATTCTAAGGTTTCTAATTGCTATCTTAAGGTTTGGAGATGATCAAACCCATCTATTTTTTTGAAAGAATGGTCCTCTTTTGCTAAAATAGTTTATTCTTGGTGAAGGTTGAAATGTGGGCCATTTTTTAGAAATGGTGTGTTGTCCACCTTGTATAATTTTTGTAATGTAATATTAATATTTATTTGTGGCACATGTAGTGAATCTAGGGATATGAATATCAAATGGGTAGGAATTATTTGGGCCAATTGTATGTATTATGTAACATGGAGATAAATATACAATGTGTGTTATACATTATAAAATGTTTAACATTGAGAGAACTTAGCACCAAAAGGGGAAATTTAGTAATGAGGGAGTAATATTTTGTAAGCTCGTGATTTATATAATGTACCACTTAGTGCTTTTGAGTAAGTTTATTTCTATAAAAGACATAACATGAGTAGTTGTTGATTTTGGATTGTTGGCTAAGGTTGATTGAGCATATCTTATAATTTGTAGATGTTAGGAGAGGAAGAATAGATTAGGATGTATGATTAAACAATCATTTTCTTATTCACATAGAGTGAAATAGGGATCTTGATATTTTAAAATCCTTGCATGATGACTCTACAAGTGTATTATAATCTTTATTCATGAGATAATACATTGATAATATGAGTTATTTTCAAGAATATGTTTTTCCATTTAAGTTTTTTCTGATTGCACCTAATGTCCCATCGATGTCATATTTGCATATTCACATTGTAGACTGCTTGAATAATTGTTTTAGCGGCTTCTTTTTCTTGGGATTTTTAGAAATGGTTATTGGTGGCTATAAAATTTCAATTTACTTTTAGATCTTAGTTGTTAGGTTTCAAGAGGAAACACTTTCTAGTTGTTAACTCTTGATAGGAGTTGAATCTTGAGCATAGTTGAGTTAATGCTCTTCCCAGAAAAGAATGAAGGAATTTTCAAGGTTATATGTGTTTTTGTAGATTTGGGTTCTTACAAATCTTAATTTAGATGGAGATTTGACTTGTGTTTTTTATGTGAGATATTCATATTAAGGTTTTGGGGGTGATTATAATAGATACTTCTTTAACAAAACTCAATCTCACTATTGAGTCTAGAAAAAAATTCCTCTAGATGCATGCATAGAACAATTATGTTTGCAAGAAAAATAACCATTTGTGAGGAATGGAAAAATTATGTTTGAAAAACTATAATCTACATAGATCCATACACCCTTTGGTCCATATATGTTTTATCTATGCCAATAATTATATTGTTATAAAATATGGTATTGTGCAATACCACATTAGTCGCTCGGTGTTAATAGAAAAGCATTTAAAATCTTAGATTTGACATTAACATGTCAGTTGATAGTATTTATCTTCTTAGCTAGTTTTATTTTTGAAACAATGGCACTTCAAATATTTCCTGTTAAAAGAGGGAATATTGTAGACACTAACATTATTCTCCTAATTAATCAACCTTAATTATTGTCATATCATTCATTAATCATTTATCAAATTAGTATATTATTGTCATATTATTAATTATCATCACATTATCATTTATCATTTATCACACCATTATTACTAAATTTTCTATTAATTAAATAATAGTTTATTATATAATTAATGATAGCTAATTATCCATTTGTATTTAAATAAATTAATAATTTTTTTATTTTTCATCTCAATAGTTAACTTCATCTTCAAATTGTTGGGAATTAAGGTGTCTCAACCTTTGCAACTTCCTAGCATTAAAATATTAGTTTATTAATTCTTATGTTGTAATTTCTTGCTCATATTAATTTGTCATCTACTATGACTTAGCACAGTGAGTTGTCAGTATATTAGGAGGTGACATGGGATGTAACATGGATGTTGTGGTCCCCACAAGGCAATGTAGGCATCCCACTTTGGGAAGAAATTCTTTGACATGTGTCGACGTCTTTGAGGTATTTTATGATGATTTCATGACAAATTCTTATGAAGATCTTATGAAGGATTTCTATTATGATATTATGATGCATAAGAGCCAGATTCTATAACAGGTTGGACAAGTGTTGGAAGGCATCTTTGCATGGGGAGCAAGTCTAATTTTGACCTATGATAGGTTGTAAGAGAATGTAAGAGGCATCTTCTTTTTTAGTCAGTTATGATAGATTCTCTTATAGTTGTAAGAGTTGTCATATATGACGAATTTTATGACATTGTATGGAATTTGTCATGTACCTATTAGGGGCACATTTGGGGTGCCCAAATGGAGGCATGTAAGGGGGGTAAGGAATCATTGGACATAGTCATAGAGTCAATCTATGTGTTAGAAAATATGCCACAGTGATTTTGATGCCCATCTCTTTGTAGCTTTCTAGAAGCTACCTTCCTACTTGTATTTCTTATGTCTGACTTCAGATGCGTTGTATTTGTAGGTATCACATATCGTAATAGCTCCAAAAATTAAAATTTGTCTACTCTTGGAAGAACTTGCTTTGCAAGTGATTTGTAATTAGTTGATTAAATAATACATTGTGCAAGTTTTGGAGTGTGGGTTTTTTTTTCTCTCGAAGGGGTTTTCCCCACGTTTATCTGATGTGAAGGAAAATAGGATCTATCCCAAAAATGAGATAGATCACTTGTTTTTCCAAGCCAATATCACTTCAATATGCAAAATAAGATGCAAACAACAATTAGAAAATGACCCTAACTATTATAACAACTATGATGAATGTTTTTAGAGTGTAAAAAGCTATGTACCTATCCAAAAAGTTGATGTTTTTGAGCTATGGAGGACTCATTCACCTTCAGGGGTGAATGGGTCCTTTTAGGGTTTTAGAAAACTAATTTTAGGATCTTGTACTTTGATGTTTGCACTCTTGAAATCTGTGTTATCAAGTTTGGAAGTCATGTCCAATTTTGTGAGCTCTTTACGTGATCTTGCACCTGAATGACAATTGCAACTTTGATACCTCGATAACTTTGATAATCTTCCTCAACCTATAAATCTACAATCAGCACACTTGAGGCTGGGGCAAACTTGTTGATTAGTTGAAGAATGGGATTTGCCTCAATCAAACCCCTTGTAGGTAATTAAACCAAATGATGAAAATAAGATAATGAAGCATGAATATGAGATGATGCAATTAGAACCTTTCCATGATGATATGATCTTTGAATTGTTGCAATAATGACTTACAATATTCCTTGAAAATTCTCTTGAAATGCTCTAGTAGACTCCAATTTTCAAGGATGCTCTTGTAAATCCTTGTTAGAGAAACAATGTGAACAACTTTATTTAATTAAATTAGAGCTTAACTCGAATTCAAAGAACTAAGGTCACCGGGACTAGAAAGAGAAAAGATACCAAATTCCCGCCAAAATGAAATTAAAAAATTAAGGTCTCTATTATGAGGACCCATTCACCACCAGCGTGAATGGGTCAGGCTATGCTCTAGGACTAAGTTTTGAGGAGTTGAAAGAAGGCCAAACCCATTCCATCAACTAAAAGGGGGTTCGAAAGAGGAGGGACCCATTCACCATCAAGGGTGAATGGGTCCAATTCAGCTTACCAGGACCAAATTTTTCCCAATGAAATCATTTGATATTTAATTTATGATTGTTGGGAGAGATCCTTGGGAGGTGTCAAAATTAAGGCCTAAAAGGGGGGTTAATAACTCCACTTATCCTTAATGAATTAAGACCACCTAGATAAATGTGAAAGTGCTTTAAAACACTTTACAACACTTAAACAAGGTAAAAATTATGCATATTTTATTTAGAAAGGGGCCCATTAGGCTTAATTAAGCAAATAAGTCCTAGAAAAGTGTGAAAGTGTGTTAAAACACTTCACAACACCTTTGCAAAGGACAAATTAAAGCATGATTTAGCTAAATAAAGGGCTTAAAATAGTGTGAATGTCTGCAAGACATTACAAAACCACTCCAAGACACCATTGATTCAGTTTTAATTTCAATTATCCAAGCAAGCAAGGAAAAAGGATACTTTCTTCTTCACTGCATTTTCCCCCCACTTTAGTGAGAGGATGACCCCATGTCAAACTCACACTAAAGTAGACATCCAAGACACATAAGTGCGCAACAATAACAAAGATACATGATCATACCCTATCAAAGGCCAAGAAGGATAAACAAAAACAAAGGATCAAGCACAACTGATTCAACTTAATGTGAGGTGGTGGCTATTTGTTCATAACACATGTTGCTTACTCTAGGGCCATATAACCTCAAGTCATTTGTGAGGTGAGTTTGTCCCAAAATATGTATGCTCACTCTAGGGTAGTGGAACCTTAGTCTATCCACTAGGTGAGTTATCCAAATGAGGTGGCAAATGAGGGAATTGAATTAGCTTCTCATACCATACCGAAGTCATCCTCCTAACAAATTTGATAAGTTACCACAATGAAAATGCTTTGTAAAATATTTTTGAATGTCATGTGAATTTTTTTCTAAAGGGGATTTTTCTTTGTTCGTGTAATGGTCTTCCTCTTCGGGAGCATTATGCCTAATGTCTCTAAGAGAGCACAAATCAAGGTGTCAGATCACCCATGGGATGCCTTGTTTGCATCATGCCATGATAGTGGATCGTTCACTCTTGGATGACATCAAACCCAATGACACTACAAAGAAGAGGACACATCACAAGAAAAAAGAAAAAAAATGCCATGAAATTTTCCAAAAGATGTCATCGTTGTATGCCCCCACTTTAAAGCGGTTGCTACACCATTACTGTGAGCAATTGATTTAAAGTAGCTAAAGATTTAGCCTAAGACATGAGAACTTTCCTCAGAAAACCCTATGCCAAGTAATATGATTCTGAAGCAAGTTGTGTCATAAAATAGGAAGGAAGGGTTTCCCCCACAAACACACAAGGGATCTATGGATTTTGGATCAGTGTGTTTGTGCTACAATGTTGTCATAGAGAATGGAATTGTCATCATTCCCCAAATACTCATAGAATTGGAAGATTGACACATGGAGAAAAATTCTCCTCTCTCTCAAGTTAAATCCAAAGTCAATCTAGTTAAGTTAGATCTCCAATATTATATAAAAGGATCAAGCTCTATTTTATACTATTTTTATCAATATAAAAAATAAAACCAATGGACCCTATAAGACAATCATTAAGATTTGAGAGCTCACTCCATGTCTATCCTAAGCTAATATTGAATGTGGTATGTGGGGGGTGAAAAGGGAGAGAGATTGTAGAAATAAATATAAGCATAACAAAGGCTCATGATGTAATAATAAAAAAAACGTACTCATTACAACTAAAGATGAATAAAGAAAATTCTAATAATAATTAAGATAATAGCTTGCTTACTATTAAGTTCATTGATCAATTAACCATTACACAAATACAAGTCCTTTGAAAAGATACATAGAAGCTTCTCTATATAGAAGCAAAGAGAGAAAATCTATTAAGATAATGCACATCTAGCTCAAAAGTTTAGTTGTAATAGTAGAATATAAAAATAAACCTTAACATGATGCTTGAATATCTTAGCTATAAAAAGTGTTATCTTCTAATCTAAGAATGGGTAGGGCAAGTTCCTAAAAATGGGGGACTAAAAGGAGGTTAAAAGTGACCATTTTTTTCCTAGAATCAGCTAAACCTCAAATTAGGTGAGTAATTCAAGATGTGTATGTACTCAAAATTTAAAGATATAAGGAGAATAAGAATTCTAGTACTCTAAATAAATAATCTTAAACTACTAATTATTTTTGTAAATTATGGTTTAAGGTTAAGGAGATGAATTATAACATAGTGTATGATGTTCCCCCCCTATTTTTTTGTTGTATTAGGTATTTTAAAAATCTATTTGGTAGAAATATAGCCACAAACCATGGAGGTTTATAGGCCAATTTTACAAGAGTGGATTTTCTCTCCTACTCTTTGAGCTCAACTTAGAATCAAGACAGTGTTCCTATAGATTTGATATACAAAATGAACTAGAAAAAATAGTGATAGCTAAACTTAACCTATTAACTTGAATCCAAAGATTATCACTAAGCCAAGAAAAATAGATATCTTAATACCTCTATATAGTTGGTTTCATCACTGCTATAATGAGTGCAAGGTGGAGGAAATCCATATATACCAAAATATAAAGTGAAAAATGCAATTTATATGAGTTTGTACCCTATTTATTGTATAACCATGGGTTACCTAAGGGTTGTGACTAAACTAGAATTACTAGCATAATGATTTATTCTTTTTAATTGTTTCATTGATACAATAAATTCCTAGATCAATGCTAATTAGTGGAAAAAGTTGCAATTAAGAAGGAATTTCAAAGAAGCTAAGCACAAAATAATTGATCAAATCATAAAAATGTAATCAAGGGCTGAGTATCATAGAAAAACATACTTAGTCATCCATTATTGAGTTGTACAAATATATTTGTAAATAAAAAATGATCATTACAAATATTGTAATAATTCTTAAAAATGCTCATATTTATCAAATTAGATTTACACTCATGACAATAATTTTGTTAAGAGGAAACCTTTGTTACATCAAAAAATTCCCCTAAAAATGTACCTACATTCTTAGAGACATGAAACATTTAATGTTCCCATAATATTCTCTTATAACACTTCAATAGAATCCATTGCCTTCTTCCAACTAAACATCTAATACAAGCTAAGTCTCATTGGAGTAATCACTAAACAATCCAAAATGAATCATAGAAAAGAATTTTTAACCCCTTAAAACTTGTCATAGAAAACAAGACTATAGCAATTCAAAAATGGTCAATGTTGACTAGAATTAGGGGAGATGTGATGGTTTACAGTGAGAGTGCTATGGGAGAGGTGTTAGTTTGGGTTAAATCCATAAAAAATAATATTCAATCTACTTGATTGGGATTTCCTACTCTTTATTTTCCCTTTCTATCGATCTGCCCTATAAGTTACTCTAGCTTTAAACTCTTGATCTAAAGTGCCTTCTATCCCTTTCTAGTAGTCTACATGCCCAATATTGGATTACTAATTTAGAATGTACCTTCATTCCTCCATTTCCTAATTTCATATATACTTATCTTTTCTCTCACTCTCACAATCCCAAACTAAATAATGACTAATTTGTTGAAACACTTATGTTAAGCCATTCAGTCCTATTCCTTCCACATTACTATTTTACTAATTATAATAAATACATTCCTTTGAACTCATCTTTTCTTTCCTTTCTTTCTCAATTACATTATATAGTATACACATATAATATGGTCAAAACAAGGTTCCTTATTTTCTTGGTACATAAACGTAGGAATACATTATGAAAGTAAAATAAAGATAAAAAACCCTAATTTAATATATATAACAATGTAAAAGTAATCATTGATTCAAAACAAGTTAAGGAGATTCAAATATATAAATAAAATATAAATATAAAAAGTGTAGATCTAAATGTTCTTATTATATATGAAACCTTAGAGTGAATATTGTTTCATGTAAGATGCATTGCATTCACAAAAAAGATGAAGGAAAATCAACTTTCTAGGTATGGGTTAACCTAAACTAGTTAAGTAATTCCAATCAAATAAGCACAAATCGGCTTAGATTAAATAAGTATACATACGAATAATAATAATTATATCTTATACAGCTAACAAGGAACATAACATGAAGGGGAACACTTAGATCTATGATCAACAAGCAAGGGCTAATAAACAAAATTACATAAAGTATACTAGTGGTACTTATAAAATGATGTCTCTCTATTAAATCAATATCTTATATTCTACATTTTAATCTTGGATTCTATTAAGGGTTTAGTCTAAAATTATTTGTTAACAATGAATCCCACCAGGCCTCTTCATTAGAGATAGAAATAAAACTATATGATTATCCTAAGTAATATCATCCATGTTGTTGAAACTAAAGAAATCATCTACTTCTTTATTTGAATCTAAGAAAAATATGTGTGAAATTACTTATTGTATACTCTCAACAAACTAGAAAAATTCTTCCAAAATATCCCTATTAGATGGTGGATTTGAAATGATTCATTCTCTGTCACCATGTGAATCACTACACAATATAGAAAAAGGATTATACTAAAAAAATTAGTCTCATGAAACAACTTAAAATCTTTCAATTAGGTTGGTTGTGAAATGAGTTCACACCAATTTCATGAGAAATGTCTAACATGAGGGATTCATTTCTTTTGATGAGAAACACAAGAATTGAGATCTCAACTTCCCTATCATCATTTTGTTGTGTGTAGATTACTCAAAATCCATGTACAAATGAATGAATCTAACAAATTGATATAAAAAGAATGTCTCTTATCTCTTTCCATGAATGAATTGAGCGAGGAGAAAATATTACTTGTACCAAGACAAGGATTCATCAAATTGTGAAGAAACAAACAAATTACATGCAAAATTATCATGCATTATACCCAAATTTCTTAAATGAGTTACAAAATTCTAATTTATTTCTTAGAAGTAGCCTCTCAATGTCCCTAGAACATCATTGATATCACTAGGGATGTCAAGAGGACTACACCTAATATAGGAAAATCCCATCATAACCAATAAAAGGGAAAAAAGAAAAACATTATACTATGCCCTTCTTCTAACACCATAAATGTTGACCAACAAAACTACACATACTAATTTCAAGAGTTGAGAACCAACTCCTTTCTTGAATGGAAACAAAAAAAACCTACCCAAAATCTTAGGATTAACATGTTAGATCTATGCAAGGTGTAAAAAAATTAGCTTGCCAAAACCCTAAAAATAAGCACAACTCATATGGCTCCTATGGCTAGGGATAGTCAACTTCAGACATTGAGCTAGTGCTTATGATCAAGCAATGACAGTTAAGGAAAATTTTAGTTTTTTCTCATGATATTTGAGAATTTTGCTTGCTCTATGTAAAAACATCTCTTATTTGACATTCTCACAAATTTTTTTAACAAGATAGGAACATATATCACTATGATACTGATTGTAGATTTTATATTATTTCAAAACCTACACTACAAAAATTGTAAAACTAAACCATAATTTACTCTTACAAAAAACCCAAAAATATTATTATTAGATATTGGAAAAGCAATATTACATATAGATTAATATTCTTATATAGAGTTTGGGAGATGTAATTGACAATCAATAAATTTGATAGGCAATTCACTATGATGACTTTATTTGAAAGGTGACAATAATAGCAACACTAACAAACCACTAAGTCACTAAGATGCCTTTATTGAAAAATGGTAGTAACACAAACAAACCAACAAACACAAAATTTAAGGTGAATTTAACATATTCAGCGGAATAATCTTCTATTTCAACTTCTAGCAACTAATCTGAAGACTGAACGATAAATTTTAAAACTCAACCTTCCAATTTAAATATATAAAATATTTAATAATTTGAATTTCCATTTATGAATTTTTGAACTTCATCTTAACACTTGAGTGAAAGACATGTTTACAGCAAACTACTATAGTGGATGGTATAATAATGTTACAGAACGAGAAATATATATAATAAATGTAAATAACACGAAGAAGCTTTTGCCCATAAGAGTGACCAAGCCTTTACATTTAAAAGTCTACCCACATTCAGCCACATGTCCATCGAGTTACTGTAACTGCTTGGGTTTTCTTCCACCCAGTTATTAGGGCAGATCCATTGTCCTCAAGACTGTAACATTCTTCGTGAAGAAATTCTTTCAGCAATAATCTGGCCTGATACGAAGCGTCATAGCTAAAGCTTATTTCCTCGAAGCCCTTGTGTCTGAAAAAACATCTCCACACATCAATTTTAACATGTCTAATTCTCCTATCGTTCCCTTAATCATATTCCTTATCTGGCTTCCACAGAATTTTTCTTCATACTTGACCCTTAGACTATCATGTCTATCTAGCATATCACATCTGAGGCGTTGAAATAAGAACTGCTATGGAAAAGTACATCTTTGATTGCTTGTCCAAACAAAAAGAGTTGTTGTCAGCTTCAACATCTATATTCACCACTATCCACGACCTTAATTTCTTTGTAACATCCACAACACTCTCCAGAAGACACCAGTTATATAATAACCTATGGAAAACAAAGGGAGCAAACATTGCAGCAACTTTGTGCGTTTAACGTTGAACAAACCTTGTGAATCTCCCTCCATACTTGAGATTTGTAACATCCTGTAGGAAAATAGGAACCTCAAGGCCTTAGCGAACTCTTTGAAGTCTTCTTCGTTATTCTCGATCTCCACGCATTCCAAATAGTCGTGTAACCCCAATTATAATTTTAGACCAGCTGATACGCATTTTGGCCAGGCACACTGTTAGATTGTAGTCATTCGTAATCCATAATCCAAAGATGAATTATAGTCAAAAATGCCCTGCACATACTGGGACCTCAACTATTTGTAAATCGGTCGGTAACAGAAGAACGCCGCGGGAATAGTGCGGCCACTAGTAAAAGTAAGCAAAGCATATGCACAAATGGGTCTAAAAGAATCCAAAGAGAAGCCATGTCACCGTTGCTTTGAAAAACACCCTTAGCAGCCAACACACTGCTCACAGAATGGTCTAGAACCTAGAAGCACACCCAGTTTCTTTTGTCCTCTTGATACAGGCAACATCTAATGTATGTTCCATCACACCCAGACTAAAGTGACTAAATAATACAACAGCCAGAAAGTCCACCACTGGGACAAGAAATAAAATAATTTAACATCACCTAGAGATAAAATCTGAGAGTTAAACAGACAGCAAGTACAAGATTTGCCCTGTGAATAGCATGCCGATACTGCTAGCAAAAACATGATTTATGAGCATCCATGTTGTATAATTATAAATTTCTTTACTCTTCGTCAGAACAACAATCCTTAGAGATCTGAAAGTAACTTTCAAATTACTAAATAAGGCCTCCAATTCTGCCAAAATTGCCCTGAAATCTTTGTTTTGATCCTTGATTCGAATGCTTTGCAGCTTCAAAGTGAAAAGATCTACGGTTATGGATAGTACAAAAGCAATTGTAAAATTATCAGTGGTCGGCTTCCCTGTAAGCAAATAATGCTTGAAAGAATCTACAAAATTTGTCAAATTATAACATTTGAAATTGTCACAAGCGGGAGATGGAGATTCAAAATTGAAACTCAAATTTAACCGTAGCATTGACTGTCACCGTGAAGTGTCGGAGGAGAGCACTACGACAAATGAAACGAAAAACGGGAAACAGAAAGGTTTAAGTGGACCCACACCAGCCACCTAAGCGGTCAACGCTTAGAGTGTGTTGGTTAAGCCAACCCCTTTTGGAGTATGTTTATTAAAATGAAAATTACGGCCAACATCCTAATAATGAGCACATTTAGGTTTTAACATTATGGCATCCTTTACCCTACGTAGTTAAGTATATATTAGCATAATTAATATATAATGTATATTATGTATAATAAAAAATAAATTATAAATATTATAATTATACTACTTAGTATTATTATATACTATATTTTTTTAAAAAACTATTAAATACATATATAAAATTATTATATTTTATATAATACAAAACATATTAATAAATTTTATATAATACAGATTAAATTATATATAATATAATTATATTTATTTTTATATATAATAGTATTTATTATTATTATTATTATTGGTCGTTATATATTATTATTAATACGAAATTATAATTAATAGTTAATATATTTTAATATAGAACAAATTAAATTAAGATATAAAAATCTGATAGTTTAATTGATCTTTGGAGAGATTATGAAAAAGAAAGAGAGATGGAGGGGGAGACAATTCTATATAGAGAGAGAGGTATATATACTAGAACTTGCACCTAAAGGAGGTTCAAGGATTACGCCAATAGAAAACTATATGTTAGAGAGTATGTGTTTGCGCATGGATGTGTTGCAAATTCTAGTTGCATGTGGCTAGATTAAACAATTAATAATAAGTGCTAAATAATGGAATGAAATAAAATTAGATAAATCTAGATTTTTTCTTTAAAGAAATTAAGTATTATCTGATTATGAAATATTTGCATATAGATTTAAAACATAAACCAGTGCAAATGAAAAAATAAAGTTGTCATCAAATTGACAAAAAAAATTGGAAATGGAAATAGAATGTTCCCATCCAGTTGTTAAATCAATATTTATCTGGCTTTTATGTGATAAGTGAGATTTTGGAGGCTTATACTTGATATTTTAGAGGATTTTACAATTAAACTGCAGCTGGTTTACCATTAAATGGTAGTTGAAAGTTGTTTAAATCCAATGATTCAATTGTGGTTTACAGGCATGAGACTTGTTTCAGGCTCAAATCTCACACTATACATGTAGCCTATCGACTAATAAATAGAGAAACTCAAAAGATAGAGAATGAGAGAAAGAGACAAATTTAGATAGATAGATATCAAGAGTGAGAGAGAGAGAGAGAGCAATAGACAAAGAGAGATAGAGCATGAGAGAGAAATATAAGAGATACAAAGGAAAAGAGAGAGAGAGAGAGAGAGAGAAACTAACTTTTTATTGGTTGTTTCATGTAAAAATACAAGGATGGCATGTGTCCTTGGGGAGTTATGCTCAAGGTAGCATGTCATTTGATAAAGGATATGATAATTCACCTTTAAAACCTCTTCAATGTACCCATTGCACACTTAAGCAGACAAACATATAGAGAGAGAAAGATAAAGGAAGAGAAAAGGGAGAGGGAGATAGAAATGAGATATAGATAGGTGGAGAGAAAAAAAAGAGAAAGAGAGCAAGAGAGAGGGAGAAAAATGAGACAAATAAGGAGAAAGAGACGAAGATAGATAAAGATAGAGGAATAAAGATGGAAATAAAGGGATAAAAAGAGGGATAGGGAGAAAAAAATAGAAGAGAGAAACAAAGACAAAGATATAGATAAAGAGAAAGAGAGATAAATAAAAATAGAGAGATAAAGAGGAAGCCAAAGAGATATGGAGAGATAGGTAGAGATATAGAGGAATAAAGAGGGACAAAGAAAGAGGTAGAGATAGTGAGGTAGATAGAGAAAAATAGATAAAGGAAAAGAGAAAGAGAGAAGAGGAGAGAGACATAGATAGAGATAAAGTCACATAAAGAGATAGGGAGATCTAAAGATAAATAGAGGGAAGAAAATATATATATGTACAAAGAGGGAGATAATGAGAAACATACAGATAGAGAGGGAGACAAAGAGATAGAGAGAGGTAGAGAGATAAAGAGATAAATATGAATAGATAGAGATATAGGGAGGGTGATTGATATCTCTCCCTATCACTCTCTATCTCTCTATATCTCCCACTATCTATGTCACTCCCTCTTCCCATTTCTATCTATTGAGCTATCTCTCCCTCTCCCCCCTCTCTCTCATTCACTCCATCTCTCCTACTTTATAGATTCTCTTTCTCTATTTCTCTTTTTATCTCCCTCTCACTCCTCTTTATCTCTTTCCATCCATATCTTTCTCTACCTCTATCACTATCTCTCTATCTCTTTCACTATCCCCCTCTATCTCTCTATATCACCCCCTTTCTATGTCTCCTCTCTTATATATATTGAGCTATCTCCTCTCTCTCTCTCCCTCTCTCTATATGTATCGCCTCCTCTTCCCCTTCCGCCATCTCCCCCTTTCTCTTCCCTCTTCAACCCATCTCTCTCCCTCTTCCCTCTTCTCATCTCTCTCCGCTTCTCTACCTACTTCTCTCTCCATTTCTCTCCTCCATCTCTATATCTCTCTCTGCCTCCTCCTCGATCCCTTCCTTTATCCCTCCATTCATATACCCATTCATCTACCTATCTCCCTTTCTCTCTTCCCATATATCTCTATCTCTCTTTCTCCATATATATACTCTACTCCTCTCTCTATCTCCCATATCCCTTTGTACGACCTCCATCATCTACCTATATCTCTACGCTTCTCTATCTTCACTCCTACCTCTATTCTCCTTCTCTCATGACCCTAGACATGTCGCCTCTCTATCCATCCATCTATCTCCCTCTATATCCTCTTTATATTTATCTTCCACTTATATATCCTCTCCTCTCTCTCTTTCTCCTCCTCCTCCTCCTCTCCTCTCCCCATGTCCATCTCCCTCTCCATCTCCATCTCTATCTCTATCTTCCTCTTTGGTTCTATCTCCTTACCCCTCTCTCTCTCTCACTCTTCCACCCTCTATCTCTCCCTCTTTCTATCCCTACCTCTCCCTCTCTCCTTATTGTAAACATAACATGATCTTGTTGGTAATGGAGCCTGATTATCTTCCTGATTTAGAGGTTTTATTTCAATCATCTTTGGATCCCTGTAAGTGGATGCATAGTTTATTTGAAGCTATATCACTTCTCCATTGAGACCTTTCTTGCACAAATAATATCATTTTCTAAATGGCCTACCAATTAACCTCATGTACTACATAAATGTATGCAAAAAATAGACCAAAATTTATCCTAATTGACCTTCCACACTTCTTTAGCATACCCATTGCACACTAAGGTGTGATTGCTAGTTAGTAATTGTTTTGAAGCAATATTATTGCAATGAGTTTTTTTTTATTGGTACTTGTCCTAAAGTAATACTATTGCAATGAGTTTTGTTTTATCTTAATAGTTAAACTAAATTGCAATGAGTTTTATTTTATCTTAATAGGTAAACTAAATAAAGGTGAACTATTATTTTGTCATTTTTTAGGAATGGTTTTATTAATTTAAGTTAAACAAAATTATATTAATTTGAGAACATATATATACATAATTTTAATAACTAATATTTTAATATGTTTAATTTTTCATTTGTATTTTGATTTTTTAATATATTATTAATACTATTTTTTACTTTATAAATATATATCTTTAGGAACTATTTATATTTTTAATAATATTATTAATACAAAAATTCAAAATTCAAAACAAACATGTTATTTATTTATTTATTTATTTATTTATTTATTTATTTATTTAAACTACACTTATTTATTCGAGTTAAATTTATATTCTTAATTGAAATTTTTAAAAAAATATTTTAATGATAATTAATAAAAAATTTAAAAATCCTTTATTAAATGTTTTATAAATATTTAGATAATATTATTTTATATATTTAAAATATAAATTATAGAATTAATTTAAACATATTATATTTATTATTTAGTTCTGGATTTGTAAAATTTAAAATTTATATTTATATCTCGTAATCATTATGAGCCAACATATTGAATATTTATGTTTTAATCCTTTATAATCAATCAATCGAATTTCAAAAAAAATTGAAAAAAAATATTTACTCATCAATATTTTACAATATTTGTTCTAATAAATAAACTCAATTTCAACTATGTTAATCATAGTTGCATTTAATATGAATCAAGCTTAAGTTCAAAGTTAACCCTAGCAACTATAATATTTTTAAACCTAGTAAAATCATGATACATTCAATTTGCAATAATTTGTTGATCTCAAACTATTATGTAGCCAACCTTTAAACTATTGGCATGGCCCATCCATCAACTACGCAAAATACTTATTAAAATCATACAAAAATAGTTACATTACATATGACTTACAAGAATCTATTATTTCAAACTATTATTTGACTTGCCCCTAATTGATATTTCACAAATAATGTATTGACTAACTAACAAATACAATTACTACAATACAAGATAGAAAAGTACTCACCACTACGTGACACTTGTTATAATCACTCTTTTGATGGAAACTTTTATGTTGAACAACTAATTCAAAGAGCATGCATATCCTATTGTGAGGGGTGAAATTTTTTGAGAATAATTTAATAATTTTTAAATGATTGTTGATTTATTAATGATCTATGTAAATAGAATTTTGTAAATTTGATGTAAAATAAAAGGTAAGAAATGATTTTATTATATATTCATATTTTTAAAATAATTTATTTTATCTTTCTTTTCAACTCACATGATTAAGTATATATATTTAGTATTATTATAATAGTGAAAATATTTTAATAATTTTAATTTATTATATGTTTAATATGTGAATTTTTTATGTTTTTATATTTTCTATTTTTTATAGTATTTTTATTCGTTTGTGTTTTTGTAGTCACATTGTCTCCACCTTGTTATTAGCTCGGGTCTCCTCCTATTAATAGATTATTACTTGTGATGTAAAATATTTATAAAATAACTTACACAATTTAATCCAAAATTATTGTTCATCACTACTATACAGGAGAACCTGGCGCCTAGAATAAACCAAATATTTGAAAACAATGCTCGCAATAAGATTGAATATGATTTAATATTTCATTTATTATTTTTATTAACAAAGATTTATAGAGAAACAGGCATGCTTGTATTTACCATCTCATTTTGTACTTTTAGCACTAATCGATAATAAGCATATTGATTTACTATTTTTTACCTCTTAAAACATCTTCAATTTTATTTCAACAAGATACCTATAATTACTAAGACCCTATTAATCATTTCATCTCATTATCCCAACAATATGGGATGACGCCCAGTGTGTCATATTTATATTGGTCTATTGGGATAGGTTTATGTGTGCTCACATCCCAAGTATTCTAAAACTTTTCTGCATGAGAAATAACTTTTATTTATGAAACCCAACCCCGCTTATTTCTAAGCAATCAATTTAGCTTAGGCATGCTGCAGGCACAAGACGAGCAAAAAACACCCAACCATTTCCATCCACCCTCTCTTCATGTTTTAACACATCATGAAATTTCCTCTTTAAAAATATAGTGTATCACTTCACACATAAAGTTTCTATTGTTGTAGATCCATACACTAGCACTCATAAGATTACACATTCCAACTCTAATTTAACTAATTCTATGCTAAAATGTTGAAACAAAGGGTACTATTGATGAAGGCTCCAAAATATTCCCTACGCATAATATTTCTCCTACTCAAACTACATAGGTCCTATAACATAAGAAAATTGCTTTTAAACTTGCCCTTGCCATTGAAAGGACATTCTTGCATCAATATAAAATAAAGAATAACTCAGTTACCTCTTGAAAGGGTCAATGGTTGTTTCTCAACCAAGTAAATAAAGTAGTTGACCATTTTTAGTCCCTGCCTTTATAAGCAGGAGACTAATGTTTTCAATTAAGCAAAATGCAATTTTAATTGTGTCTTGGGAACCGAGCGCGGGCTACGATACAACGTTAATACAAAGTTTTGTTTTTTTGTTTATTTTACTGAAAAAAAAATTACAATTTATCTTGCCCTGCATTGGCGAGTGCCTAATTTCCTGGGGGTTTAAATTTTTTAGCAATAATTTTAAACTATCTGTCCAATCATCGGGAGAGGGTGAAATATTACGGTTCTATCCCTAATTTTTTGTTTGGTTTTTCAAGAAGGGCACATGGACGAAATGGGCGTGTGGCTGCATAATGCTTTCACATTTTGCAAGCGGGCATTCTTAATGGCGTCAGGTGGCATTCTTCCTATTAGGTGTCTCTGTTCATGGCATGTACGGTTTTTGGTTCATTCTGCAGATGTCTGGATGAAAGTTATCTCTAAAGCCTGCTCGCCCATGACAGAAACGAGCGTTCATGTGCCTGGGCTTGGACTTGGAGCTAGCGTTTGGAGGCAAGCTTGAGTCTTCTTCTTCAAAGCAGCGAGCATTTGAGGTAAAATGTTACACTAATTTCTTGCTGCTGAGGGTTGTTTTGCAACTGTATTTTTATTTTAGATTGATGGAAGGTACCAAACAGCCAAAGCCGTGAGACCAAATTTCTTTGACGCATTTCCCTGAATATATTTTACTTCTTTTTCAATGCTATTTGAAGTTTCCATAGCTTCTTCAAAAGAATTTCTTTTAGGCTCTTGGCGATGGGAGAAAGGCATTGAGATGTTTGATAAAATGCTTTGGCAGAGATGTATGGAAAATGTGCTAGCATAGACAAAACAATGGAGTTTTTGGGAAAATGTTTCAGGTAAATGTGGTCTCGTGAGCAACTGGTCAGAGGTTTGATTCCTCCAGGATTTCTCCATCCATTCCATCATTCCAGGGAAGGGGTTAACATCTCTATCATTTCATGACTGGAAACTCCCATCCTGAAGTCTGTTGTAGATTTCCCTTCTCGGCAAAAGCTGACAAATGCATGTCTCTTACAACACCTTCTAACTCTTGTGATCACGGCCTTTTCTTCCCCGGCTTTGGTGTAGTTTTTTTTATTGAACTTGTTGGAATTGTTGGTTTGCCCTGTTTAATGTTCTAGTTGTCTTTGATTACATTAGCTTTTCAATAGGAAAATGCAGCGCATCGATAACAACTAGGGTTTTACTTTTTTATTTAACTGGTATCTCTCTATTTGCTTCTTGTTGTTACCTCTTTCACATTTCAACTTTGTAATTTTGCATCTTGTCTGCAACGATGTTTGTTGCTCTATGTACTTTCATAGATTTTGCACTTCACTACAAGTGCAATGACGTTACAACACAGTAGTGTTTATCAGTCCATATTCATGCCTTCAAAAATTTTATCTTCATCACTCAACATTTAATTGGCAAAGAGATAATAAATAGCCAACTTGCTGCAAAGTGCAAAAAAGACACTATCTCAGTAAAATTCCATTACTTATCAGTTACAAATTTATAGTGGCTCTGAATTCAAGTAGGGTTTTTTTACCCCAAACAGCAATAGCTGAAACTAAGGATTCGTTTCAGCTTCTAGTTGTAGAAGAAGAAATTGATGATACACATAATTTAGTCCATTTCAAGCCATTGAATTTGACTTCACAAAATAGCTCAACATAATATTGGCATTTCATTGTGGAGTTAAAAACTTAAAACTCCCTGATTTAAGGTGAAAGCTTACCTGGAGCTCACCTAGATGACGATGGTTGAACTTTTGTCTAGATTTATCTATAATTTACTATAATATGTGTTGGCATTTATTCTTGAGACACGGTTCCGTCATTTTTCTTGGGCATCTCTCTATTTCTTCCTTGGTAGAGGTTCATCTGTCCATTTAAATTATCAATTTTTGTTTGTTTAAGTCATTTTAGCATGATTGGGTCATGAAGTTTGTTTGTTTAAGTCATCTTAGTCATTTTTTTTGTTTAAAATATCTTTCTTCTGAGCCCTACAAGCATTCTAACCTCAAATACAGAAAGAATTTACATTTGGTTCAGAAATTATATGGTCATTGGCACCTATGAAACCTTTAAGATATCTATGGGTAGGAGCTATCTTTATAACTATATTTTCCCATTTGTTTGTGTACATATATGCTTGTGCATGCCCGTGTTTAGCTATTATGGTGAGTTCCCATGATAGTTATCAACAACTAACTGTACATCCTTCCCATTGTGATCACCAAGAACCTAGTAAGACTGCATGCCACAAAAAATGAAAGAAAGGAAAGAGTTTTGGGATGGACACTACTGAAGGTAGCACAAAATATATAGGTTAAGATACAACATCTAAAACAACTCTTGCAGCTTTATCGAATGCCCTCTCAGCACCAAATTGATTTAGGCATTTAGAGTTTTGTTGTAAATTGTTTCATTGGTTTAAAAAATATAGTGTTGATCATGGTTTACATCAATCTATAAAATTTATGTTGTTAGAATCCATCCCTATGCTCAGTCCATACAAATTCAGTTGTAACAAAAAGCAATTGGATAGCCTTTATGACATTTTCTCAACTAGAGAAAATAATTTGAATCCTTGGTTTATAGTTTCATTGAATTCATAGCAATGAATATATATTATTAAAAGTAGGATTGGATGTTTAAATTTGCATTTTGAAATGTCTTCATGCTCACTATCGAGTTCAACGGATGGCTTTGCCATTCCCTCATTCCTTAGTAACTTCATTATAGAAGGAACTCAATGTTGTGAAAGAGAACAAATCACAAAGCCAAACCTGCTGAAATTGAGCTAGAGAGCAAAATCAATATTTAATTGCTTTACATACTGTTTAGGTATTATCAGATACATATTGTATTTCAGTCTATTTTGACATTTTGAGCTCATAACATTGATATACATAGGATGCAATAGAAGTAGTGAAACACGCCCAACTCCAATTGTGAAAGAGTTGCAGAGCACTCTCACATTTTTCATCCTATGAATATGCCGAAATCATGGCACTCCATAAGAAGCTATCTCGTTCGTGTAGTTTTTTGAACACTTTCACTGCATTGTTTATGCATTTTCCTTTAGCATACATGGTTACAAGGGCATTTTCCACACAAATAGCTAGCTCAAAGCCTATTTTAATGACATGGGCCCTTACGGGTGTTGCTTTTGCCCGATTAACTAAAATGAAAAGTAGTCATGCTAGCTAGGGTTCTTTAAATGAGGTAAACATGTTTTTTTAAGTTTCTTGTGATAGTTTGTTATCTGGTGTAAGTTGGATTCTTAATGTCTTACATTTAGCCTGGTTGTCTACTATTCAAATAAAGTATATGTTTTGCAGGGCTTCCTATTCAAGTTCAAATGCTAAGTAAATCATAGATCCCTCTTCAATGTCCTATTCTAACCACACTTATGTTTATGGGTTCTCAAAGGTATGACTTTGGTATTGCTATCTATAATGCTTTGCACATATTCTCTTCCATGCTCCTTGCTAGCCATAGCAGCAAGGCAATGATCTGTTTTATAAAATGCTTTGGTAGACATGTATGAAAAATGTGGTGGCATAGACAAAGGCAGTGAACTATTTGGAAAAATTCCTCAAAGAAATGTGGTCTCAATGCCATTGAGACCACATTTATTCGAGGCATTTTTCCAAACAGTTCATTGTCGCATTCTATGCTAGAACATTTTTTCATACATGTTTACCAAAGCATTTTATTAAACAGTTCATTGCCTTGCTGCTATGGCTAAAAGGCTAGAACAGGTGTTTTCAAACAAGCTATGGATGTTTGGAAAACCCACCAATTGAAGAACGATATCTTCTTAAGCTTTTTGATTTGATCCTCCTCATTGAACTAGTCTACACCAAATGCTTGCAAAGAAGGCTTGTACCCACCAGTGCCAATCTATATCAAATACAAAGCTAGGAAGAAAACAACTTTCTCCCTTGTTGTTTCCTTATGGTAGAATTCTACACACTTTTTTGGCCTCGGAGCTTAGAGGGCTACTGAAAGTGTCAATAAAATCAATCCCTGTTCTGAGAACTAGGATGAATCTACTAACATTAATGTCACCTTTCATGGAATAAGTAAGTGGTCATAATACAATTTTTTAAGAATGAGGACAGTGCAAATAATTTGATCACTTCCAAATAAGCTCATATGTGTTGAAACAAGACATAGTTAAAAATAGGGTTGTGACAATTTGTTGGCTTGAAAGACTGTGCAATCACATTTTTATGGAACTAAATCGTAGGTTTGCTATAACATCAATCATATTAGGAAAATTGCCTACCTCATTAATATAAATTGGTTGTTTGTTCCTAAACCATGCTTTGAGGTCCAAAGGCTTAATGCTATAGAGTATACACATTTAATCATAAGTAAAGTTATTTTTCTACAAAAGTGTTTTTCTGAGGTTCTTGGCTTATGCTTATTATTTAAGGGATATGGAGTTTGCAGATTTTAAACTGAGTTTAGAAAAAATAGGAAAACCACAGGGGATTTGTATTGTTGGGGTTTGTTTATAACCAAATAAAATATAAAACAGGGCTACTAAAATTGTTGCATATTACTATTCATCTCATTATATTCTTCTCATGAAAAACCAATCATTATGTTATTGAGAGCTTTGAATTTCTAGCACTTTTTGAACTCCTTCTCCCATTTGAAGTACTAAATCCACAGATCGAATCTTCATCTGATATCTCTAGCAACTGAACCACAGATCCTATCAAAGTAGTCTCCATCACATACACCCATCTGTCATTTGGCCTTTGGACTACTTCAAAACAGGTCCAAATGAACTTAACTGCAATATATAACTTATAGATCTTATGTATAACTAGTTTGAGATTAAAGCAGAAATCAATTGCTTCAGGAAATATTAAAAATAGAAGGAAAGGTCTGGTCATGATGCAAGGCATCAGGCATTTATTTTTTACAAATATCTAGTAAACTTTTATTTATGCAATAAAACTAAGCCCATCCATTTTCCACCAGGTTATTTTGACGTCATAGCTATACTCAAAAATTCACAAAGAGGAAAATAATTATATTTGCTGTAAAATGTAAACCATCAGGAAGTTAGGCACTCGCCAATGCAGAGGAGGATAAATAGTAATTTTCTTCCCAGCAAAAAAAAGGGTAAAGCAGAACTTTGGATTAACACTGCATTATATCCTACGCTCAGTTCCCAACACACAAATAAATTTTCTCTTTACTTAATTGAACACATTGACTATTGCTTGGTACATCTCTAAGATCACCATATGTTGAGAATTTTAGATTTGTCAAATGGTCAAACTGAAGGCATTTAGAAGAGAACTATTGAAATTTTCAACAAAGGATAGGAACTACTTTGTCTTCTACTTGCTTTCATTATGCATCTTATTTAGGCTTTTCTTGGATTTTGAACTGTGTTTTTGAATATTATCATTTATAAAAATCAAACTTTAATTTCAATAGTTTTCTTCTAAATTTCTTCAGCTTGACCATTTGAGAAACCTAAAACCCTCAACTATATATGGCGGTCTTAGAGGCATGGTAAGCAATAGTATAGACAAAGCATTGAATTTTCCAGAAAATGCCTCAAAAAAAATGTGGTTAGCAATGGAGAAGGCGTTGAGCTGTTTCGAAATATGTCTCAAAGAACTGTGGCCCCATGGTGATGGAATGCTATGACAATGCATATAGCATTCTAGCATTGTGGTACCAAATTCGTTTGAAGCAATTTCCCAAACATTTTGTTGCCTTGTCTTTGCTACAGATTCTTCCATACATGCATTTTCTTATTATGGTATTCCATGAGAGCACATTTCCTTAAGGCATTTTCTGAAACAATACAATGCATTGTCTATGCTACCAGTCCAACATGTGCAGAAGAAATTAAATGTGTAAGCAATGTCTATAATGGTGGCTTGCATAGGATGGCATAGAGGCAATGAAACATGCCCAGTTCTAGGTCCATGTGTCGTTCCTTGAAGAAACAAACAAAACATTAGGGAAACATTTGTACTACTTTTCCCTCTCCTCATGATTGGACAGCCTATTTAAAATTATTACCATGGTAAAATAAAGAGACATTAGACATTACGCTCATATTTATGATTCTTTGTGTAATTCTCTATGGCTGCTCATTCTTCATTGGATGTTGTCATTTAATTGTTGTTTCCTTGCTGGTGATGTTCCATGTTTGGTTGCTTCTATGCCATCCTATGAAAGTCAACATTTGAAATATTGCTTACGCATTTAATTCATTTTTCACATGCTACACCTTGAAGTCTCTATGCCATATCTAATGGCTCACATGGATTCTCCTTGGCTTGAAACCACTACCACTGAAAGAGTGGTGAATGAGGAAGGGAGAGTGGTGAGTGGAGGGGAGAGTGGTGACTTGGGGGGGAGTGGGAGGCGGGCCCCCCTGCTTTTTGTCAACCAGATCAACCGTTCTATAGTTGGCCAACATTGGTCCTAGCCTTTATAATAGGAGGCTAATGTCACTGACTGAGTAGAGAGAAAATTTATTTGTGTGTTGGGAATTGAGTGCGGGATATAATGCATTGTTAATCCAAAGTCCAGATTTTTCATGTATTTTGTTGGGAAAAGAATTACTATTTATCTCTGTCGGCTCAAAATCTTCTAAATCTTCACCAAAGCTTATACAAGTGATTATAAAAAAGTATTTACCTTTTGTTGATTGTATTTAATTTTATGCTATCCTTTATAGAAGGAGACTAATGTTTTCAATTGAGAAAAATGCAATTTTAAGTGTGCCTTGGGAACCGAGTGTGGGCTACGATACAACGTTAATACAAAGTTTTGTTTTTTCGTTTATTTTACTGAAGAAAAAAAATTACAATTTATCTTGCCCTGCATTGGCGAGTGCCTAATTTCCTGGGGGTTTAAATTTTTTAGCAATAATTTTAAACAATCTGTCCAATCATCGGGAGAGGGTGAAATATTACAGTTCTATCCCTAAGTTTTTGTTTGGTTTTTAAAGAAGGGCACATGGACAAAATGGGCACGTGGCTGCATAATTATTTCACATTTTGCAAGCGGGCATTCTTCATGGTGTTAGGTGGCATTCTTCTTGTTAGGTGTCTTTGTTCATGGCATGTACGGTTTCTGGTTCATTCTGCAGATGTCCGAACGAAAGCTATCTCTAAAGCCTACTCGCCCACGGTAGAAACGAGTGTTCATGTGCCTAGGCTTGGACTTGGAGCTAGTGTTTGGAGGCAAGCTTGAGTCTTCTTCTCCGAAGCAGCGAGCATTTGAGGTAAAATGTTACACTAATTTCTTGCTACTGAGGGTTGTTTTGCAACTGTATTTTTTATTTTAGATTGATGGAAGGTACCGAACGGCCAAAGCCGTGAGACCATATTTCTTTGACGCATTTCCCCGAATATATTTTACTACTTTTTCAATGCTATTTGAAGTGTCCATAGCTTCTTTGAAATCATTTCTTTTAGGCTCTTCGTGATGGGAGCAAGGTGTTGAGATTTTTGATAAAATGCTTTGGTAGAGATGTATGGAAAATGTGCTAGCATAGACAAAACAATGGAGTGTTTGGGAAAATGTTTTAGGTAAATGTGATCTCGTGAGCAACTGGTCAGAGGTTCGATTCCTCTAGGCTTTCTCTATCCATTCCATCATTCTAGGGAAGGGGTTAACATCTCTGTTTGTTTCATGACTGGAAACTCCCACGCTGAAGTTTGTTGTAGATTCCCCTTCTCGGAAAAAGCTAACAAATGCATGTCTCTTACAACGCCTTCTAACTCTTGTGCTCACGGCCTTGTGATCGCGGCCTTTTCTTCCTCGGCTTTAGTATAGTTTTTTGTTATTGAACTTGTTGGAATCGTTGGGTTGCCCTGTTTAATGTTACAGTTGTCTTTGATTACATTAGATTTTCAATAGGAAAATGTATCGCATCGATAACAACTAGGGTTTTACTTTTTTATTTAACTAGTATCTCTTTGTTTGCTTCTTGTTGTTACCTCTTTCACATTTCAACTTTGTAATTTTGAATCTTGTCTGCAATGGTGTTTGTTGCTCTATGTACTTTCATATATTTTACACTTCACTGGAAGCGCAATGACGTTACAACACAGTAGTGTTTATCAGTCCATGTTCATGCCTTCAAAAATGTTATCTTCATCACTCAACATTTAATTGGCGGAGAGATAATAAATAGCCAGCTTGCTACAAAGTGCAAAAAAGACACTATCTCAGTAAAAATTCGATTACTTATTAGTTACAAATTTACAATGGCTTTGAATTCAAGTAGGGTTTTTTTACCCCAAACAACAACAACTGAAACTAAGGATTCATTTCAGCTTCTAGTTGTAGAAGAAGAAATTTATGATACACATAATTTAATCCATTTCAAGCCATTGAATTTGACTTCACAAAATAGCTCAACATAATATTGACATTTCATTGTGGAGTTAAAAACTTAATACTCTCCGATTTAGGGTGAAAGCTTACTTGGAGCTCACTTGGAAGACGATGGTTGAACTTTTGTCTAGATTTGTCTATAATTTACTATAATATGTGTTGGCATTTATTCTTGAGACACTGTTTCGTTAGTTTTCTTGGGCATCTCTCTATTTCTTCCTTGGTAGAGGTTCATCTGTCCATTTAAATTATCAGTTTTTTTTTGTTTAAGTCATTTTAGCATGATTAGGTCATGAATTTTGTTTGTTTAAGTCATCTTAGTCATTTTTGTTTGTTTAAAATGTCTTTCTTTTGAGCCCTACAAGCATTCTAACCTCAAATACAGAAAGAATTTACATTTGGTTCAGAAATTCTATGGTCATTGGCACCTATGAAACCTTTAAGATGTTTATGGGTAGGAGCTATCTTTATAACTATATTTTCCCTTTTTTTTTTGTACATATATTCTTGTGCATGCCCATGTTTAGCTATTATGGTGAGTTCCCATGATAGTTATCAACAACTGACTGTACATCCTTCCCATTGTGATCACCAAGAACCTAGTAAGACTACATGCCGCAAAAAATGAAAGAAAGGAAAGAGTTTTGGGATGGACACTACTGAAGGTAGCACAAAATATACAGGTTAAGATACAACATCTAAAACAACTCTTGTAGCTTTATCTAATGCCCTGTCAACACCAAATTGATTTAGGCATTTAGAGTTTTGTTGTAAAAAATTTCATTGGTTTAAAAAATATAGTGTTGATCATGGTTTACATCAATCTATAAAATTTATGTTGTTAGAATTCATCCCTATGCTCAGTCCATACAAATTCAATTGTAACAAAAAGCAATTGGACAACCTTTATGACATTTTCTCAACTAGAGAAAATAATTTGAATCCTTGGTTTATAGTTTCATTGAATTCATAGCAATGAATATATATTATTAAAATTATGATTGGATGTTCAAATTTTTATTTTGAAATGTCTTCATGCTCACTATCGAGTTCAACAGATGGCTTTTCCATTCCCCCATTCCTTAGTAACTTCACTATAGAAGGAACTCAATGTTGTGAAAGAGAACAAATCGCAAAGCCAAACCTACTGAAATTGAACCAGAGAGCAAAATCAATATTTAATTGCTTTACATATTGTCTAGGTATTATCAAATACATATTGTATTTGAGTCTATTTTGACATTTTGAGCTCATAATATCGATATACGTAGGATGCCATAGAAGTAATGAAACATGCCCAGTTCTAGTTGGGCTCACTATAGACAACCTAAAATAGATTATTATGTGTATCATCAATCGTCAATTTATTCATAAATTTATATTTCCATTTCGAAAATATTTGTCATCTTTTTATTTCAATTGTAATTATCTCTGTGTATTCATATTCTTTCTCCATTTCTGACATTTTTCAAAATTTGAGAAAATGAGTAAAGTAAACTTAGAAAACAAAGAAATAGGGTCAAAATTTCAATTCTGAGAACTGGGATGAATCTACTAACATTAATGTCACCACTCATGGAATAAGTAAGTGGTCATAATACAATTTTTTGAGAGTGGGGACAGTGCAACATATGCGTTGAAACAAGACATAGTTAAAAACAGGGCTGTGACAATTTGTTGACTTGAAAGACTGTGCAATCACATTTTTATGGAACTAAATCATAGGTTTGCTATAACATCAATCATATTAGGAAAATTTCCTACCTCATTAATACAAATTGGTTGTTTGTTCATAAACCATGCTTTGAGGTCCAAGGGCTTAATGCTACAGAGTATACACATTTAATCATAAGTAAAGTTATTTTTCTACAAAAGTGTTTTTCTAAGGTTCTTGGCTTATGCTTATTATTTAATGGATATGGAGTTTGTAGATTTTAAACTGAGTTTAGGAAAAATAGGAAAACCACAGAGGATTTGTATTGCTGGGGTTTGTTTATAACCAAATAAAATATAAAACAGGGCTACTAAAATTGTTGCATATTACTGTTCATCCCATTATATTCTTCTCATGAAAAACCAATCATTATGTTATTGAGAGCTTTGAATTTCTAGCACTTTTTGAACTCCTCCTCCCATTTGAAGTA